>OU342745.1:161652595-161705807 GCA_910589775.1 Avena eriantha
CATGGCATGGGTTTGGTTTATGAAGGTTCAGGGTGGATGCACGAGAGGTAAAAACTCTCTTCAGTCACAGGTTTTTGGCTAGCAAGGCTGGGTAGCAAGTACAAGAGTTGAAGGAAACAACCAAACATACAAGTGATCAAGACAAACATGCAATCTTCCTTGGAAGCACAAAAGATCTTAACTAGAGAATACTAGAATTGAGAAAATCAAGAAAGAAAGATGATGAAATTATTTTTCACTAGAGTACTTCTATCTTTTTCATTCAACTCTCAAAAAGCTGTTGCTACTGACCGAGCCAGGTTTGCCAAAACCAACTAAATTAACTCAATGATCCCAAGTGATACCAATACTAACAACTTTTGGGTCCATAGCATAGAAAACAAAAAATTCCTACGGTATGAAATACACGCCAAGATCTATCTACTAGGTACAAAGCAACACGTGGACACACATCCAACGAGAACTTACCCTCGAAGACAACGAGTTTTGTTAACGAGTAGGAACTCGTGGTTTATGTAGTCGTACACTTGCCGATCTCAAGATCGTGAGGAAGTCCGAGCGCCGCAACTCAGCAGCGCATCTGCACTCGCACACACGTTCAAGCCACCGGACAATCCACCTCCTCGCTCCAACGATCCAGCGGAAGCAACAACTCCTTCTAGACGGAATGCCACCGGGAACATGTATCTCGCTAATCCGAGACCATGGCGGAATAATTCTAGAGGGGGAGAGAGATCCTTCTTAAGGAGGTGTGTGGATGAAGGAGGGAATGGGTGGCCTTTTATAGGAGGAGGGGGGTGCCCCCTCTCTCCATGGCCGGCACATGGGGGGGTGACCCCTCACCTCCCCATTCATGTGGTGGTCACCCCTCCACATTAAAATGCCTCTTCACATTCCCTTTTAAAGTCTCCACTTTAAATGCATTAAAATTCTCCAAGTTTAATGCTCTCTCATTTAATAAAACTATTTTATTAAACTTATTCAGAATTTTGTTAATTACTTTAATTAACAAACATTCACATATAGCCCCTTGCAATATTTCAATATCACATGTAGAACCACTTTCTGCAATTTCACCCAAAAAAAATCCGGTTTCTATTGAAACAATTCCTGCGCTTTGCAATTCTTTCGTCTGAAACATATGTGCTCCAAAATGGTGTCCGGTAACTCTTAAGTGTGCCACCCTACGGTTCGCGAATAATGCACACATGATCGAGACCCTTCTCCAATCAATAATCAGAAGGGGGACCTGGAGATCCGTACTGACTCCTACATATTCAACGATGACTTCTGTGATCGTGAGAACCTTTAACGTTTGTAACTAAATTCCTTTGTCTCTCGATATATACATGTCCGAGATTCGATCATCGGTATCTCCATACCTAGTTTGATCTCGTTACCGACATGCACTCTTTTCTCGTTCTCGTGATATAACATTCTAGTGATCACATCACTTGCTTGCAAGCTATCTCAATGTGATATCACCAAGAGGGACCAGAGTATATCTATCCTTCATCGGGATTGACAAATTACACTCTTGATCCATGAGCCTCAACATAACACCTCCGTAGTACTGAACCCATCTTTATAGTCACCCTGTTACGGTGTGATGTTTGATGTTATCAAGATACTCTTCCGGTGTTAGCAATTAACATGATCTCATGGTCTAAGGATAAAGATTACTTCGTACGATGTTATAGCAATATAAACATAATGACTTGATCGTAATTCTATACTTTGGATGAATGTTCATCACATCATTCCACCAATGGTGTGACCTTGTTATTAACAACATCTAATGTCCATGATCAGGAAACCATGATCATCTTGTTAATAAACAAGCTAGTCTATAAGAGAGGCATACCTAGGAACCCTTTTTGTTTATTAAACACACATGTATTGATGTTTCCGATCAATACAATTCAAGCATGTAAAATAAACATCTATCATATATAAGGAATACATAATAACAACTTTATTATTGCCTCTCAGGGCATATTCCTTCAGTCTCCCACTTGCACTAGAGACAATAATCTAGTTCACATAGTGATAAATCTAACACCCATGGAGTTCTGGTGTTGATCATGTTTTTCCCTAGGGAGAACTTTAGTCAACGGATCTGCTACATTTAGGTCCGTGTGTACTTTACAAATCTTTATATCTCCATCCTTGACATGCTCGTGGATGGAGTGAAACCGGCGCTTAATATGCTTGGAATTCTTGTGAGACCTCGGTTCCTTTGCGTTGGCTATGGCTCCATTGTTGTCACGATAGGTCACCATTGGGTCCAATGCACTTGGAACCACACCTAGTTCCGTAATGAACTCTTTCATCCAAACCGCTTCCTGCGCCGCTTCTCAAGCAGCAACATATTCCGCCTCCGTCGTTGATCCAGCCACCACAGGTTGTTTGGAACTCCTCCAACTAACTAATGCTTGATACATTGCAAATGTATCTATAATTTTTGATGCTCCATGCTTGGTTTTATCCACTTTCTTGTGTTTTGTCCACACTTTGGAGTACTTTTCATATGATTTCTTGGACTAACCTATTAACAAGAGCCACAGTGCCAGCTGCGTGTTTTCTGCTGTTTTTGGTTCCAGGAAAGTCAGAAAATGAATATTCTCGGAATTGGACGGGACAAAAGCCAAAGTGCCTATTTTTTCGGATGTCGTCAGATGCCAGAATATGAGACGGAGAAGGGCTGGGGGCCGGCCACACCACCTGGCCGCGCAGCCAAGCCTGGCCCGCGCCAGGGGATGGTCTGGCCGACCCCAGCACCCCTCGGCCCCTCCTTCCGCCTATTTTTCCAGAAGACTCACGGAGCCAGAATACGAGACGGAGAAGGGCCAGGGGCTGGCCACACCACCCCTAGCGCGGGCTAGGCCTGGCCACGCCAGGGCATGGTGTGGTGGCCCCAGGCACCCCCTCGGCCTCTCTCTTTGCCTATAAGAAGCCTTCTAACCTAAAAACTTTGGGGGGTTCGATGTTTTTCCACGAAACGTTCCGCTGCGGCGCCGCCACTGAAGGGGAGATTCAGGGGATAGAAAGTGTCTGTTCCGGTACCCTGCTGGGACGGGGAAGTGCCCCCGGAGCCATCTCCATCGATCTCCACCATCATCTCCATCGACCGTCCATGTTTCCTCCATCTATGAGTGAGTAATCCCCCGCTGTAGGCTATGGGGATGGTAGGAATTGGATGAGATTGTTCATGTAATGGCATCAGATTGTTAGGGCATGGTGCCTAGTATCTTTTATTAGTGCTTTATGACTTTGTTGCAACTTGTTGTGCTTAATGCTTGTCACTAGGGCCAGAGTGCCATGATTTCAGATCTGAACATATTATTGATTCCTTATGATAGTATTGTTTCTGGTCTTATCTACAAGTTGTATACACACGTTGTTGTCCGGAACCTATGGCCCGAAGTGACAGAAATCGGGATAACTGGAAGGGAAAGGCTTTGATGTGAGGATCACATGTGTTCACGGAGTGTTAATGCTTTGCTCCAGTGCTCTATTAAAAGGAGCACCTTAATTGCCAGTAGTTCCCTAGAGGCCCCGCTGCAAACGGGCTGGCACGACAAAAGATGTTGTGCAAGTTTTCATTGCGAGCACGTATGACTATATATGGAACACATGCCTAGGATTTTGTAGTACTTGGATGATTTATCTTATTTATCTGCAATTGCCCTATGATCTGATTGCTATGTGAATTGTCTTGTCCATGCAACGCTCATCCATCCATCCCTATGCCTACCGCACTCGAATCCCACTGTTTACTGCTTTTGTTACTACTGTCCTGGCTTTACTACTGCTTCTACTTTACTATTCCTACTACAAAACTGTTGCTACTGATAAACTGCTGTGAGCAAGATTGTTTCCAGGTGCAGCTGAATTGACAACTCAGTTGTTAAGGCTGATAAATATTCTTTGGCTCCCCTTGTGTCGAATCAATAAATTGGGTTTCACTTCCCTCGAAAATACTGCGATACACCCCCTATACTTGTGGGTCATCAAGACTATTTTCTGGCGCCGTTGCCGGGGAGCGTAGTTTTATTTATCAAGTTCACTTGGATTCACTATTGTTCAAGCTAAGTTCCTTGTTTGCTTGTTTCTTTATCAAAAAAAGTTCCTACTCTAGTTGTTATTTTCATTGGTCTGTTATTGTCTTGCTTTGTCATGCTTGTTGTCAATGGTTGGTTTCTTTGAAACTAAAGCTTATTGGCAAGGTGGGTTCATGGAAGATCAAAAATATTATTATAGGGAACACCGCTTGTCACAAAAAGGGAAACACTTATGGGGACAAATTGATAGATTGTATACCATTGCTAGAAACATGTGCTCTACTTATAATGTTACTTATTGCTGTGATGAGTCTCGTTGCAGAAAGAGGTATAAACACCTCCCTTTTCAATGTGAGTATAATGATAATGATACTATATCTTCCTATGCTAAAGGAATTTATGAATTTTATGATGCGGAACAAATTGAAGAATTTATTGCTTGGAAGGGTGCTTTTGAACTTGCTAATTTCCTTGAAAATATTGATGATTCACCTTATAAGTATGAGGTTTATGGTATACTTAAATTTTTCTTTGATAATTACAAGGATGAAAATGGCCCTATTCTTGAGTATTTTAATAGATGCTTTGCACAAATGGAAGAGACTAATGCCTTGCAGGACCCTATGGAAGAGGCTAATGCCTTGCAGGCTCCAAGGAGAAGAAATTGATGAACCTGAAATCTCATTAGATGAAAAAGAGGAGGAGAGTGATGAACAAAAGGAGAAGAATGGATTAGCTACCATGCCTACCTTCTAATGAGAGTAACTCTTTATCCCTTAACATTATTTGATTGTCTCCATGCTTACTAAAGGGAGGATGAATGTTATGTTCCCGAGTTTTCCGTTGAAAATGTTTATCATAAGGCTCTAGTGCTTATAGATCATGAAAGCATGCTTTATGTGATAGTTATATTGTTGAGTTTATTCATGAGGCTACTGAAATTATTATGAGAGAGGAAAATATGGTTGTAGAAGTTTTCATGGTATTGAAACACCTCTCTATGTGCTGAAAGTTTTGAAGTTCCTCTTGTTTTATCTTCCTATGCATGTCACTATTGTTCTTTGCAAATTTATTTGCATACACAATTCCTATGCATAGGAAGTGGGTTAGACTTAAATGTGTTATTGGATTTTCTCCTTGATGCTCTCTTTTAGTTCAACTCATATTTCTTATGTGAGCATCCTCTCAAACTTTTATGCCTGAAGATGATAATATGTCTATTATCTTGGGAGACCTTTTCTTAAATACTACAGGAGCTATTATTAATGGTATCAAGGGAAGGTAACCTTCAATGAACACATTGTCTATTTCCTCAATAAGATTGAAAGGACTTATGTTTTTAATTCAATTGAAAATGTTGAGGGCATTCAAGTTGGAGAAATATATTGTCCCATACGAAGAGAAAAATTTGAAAATATTATGATTGGGACCATTGCTATCCAGGTTGAGGTAAACATATCATTGTGGGATACAAAGTTTTGTCTCATATGGAATTGTTTTGGTAACAATACCTGATCACCTTTTTAACAAAGGATTTCATTGAACAAAACAATTTTTTCACCAAGATTATCCTCCGCTTACTTCTATTCTATCCATTTTATTTTTGGTGCCAAGAGTAACCTCTAATGAGAGAGAAGTAATGATTGGGAAAGTTGCTGTCCCGAAACAGATTTTTGTGCTTCACCGTAAATTTCCTGAGAGAGCTCTGTACGTCGGATTGAGCTGTACTTTTTTTTTCTTCTGACCCAGGTTGTTATCTAACCTCCGTTAGTTCAACAGTTTTTGATTTGAGGAACATAAGGTCTTCGAAAATTTTGTCTTTACCTGCTGTTCTGTTTGACAGATTTCTGCCATTTTCTGCATTTGCTTCTTGTTGGTTCTTTTTTGAGTTCTTTTGGGGAATTGAGCTTTTTGAGGGAAGTGCTACAGTATATAGTGTTCTAATGGGAGTTTATTTGGTGTTAGAACTGATCCTTAAGACTTATTGATCTTAAGTGCACTAATGTTGCTAATAAAGATTATGTGAAGTTTTATATGAAGGAAAGTTTCAGGTGTATGGAAGGAATGAGTAATGAGATGAAGGAGGGAATAAATCTCAAGCTTGCGGATGCCACGCGTGTCACCCTAAGAAATATCCAAGAAGTACAAGCGTCAAATCTTGGGGATGCCCAAGGCATCCCCTTCTTCGTCAATAAAAATCTTAGGTTTCTTCCAAACGCTTCATTTTATTGTTTCATGCACAATTGTGTTGTTGTTGGAGCGTCTTCTTTTTCGTTTTTTTTATTTTAGGTTTGCGTGGTTTGCTTAGTTTGCTGAATAAATTGGTTGGACCCCCTTTTTCATATATTGGTGTTCAGATAGTTGGTTTGGTTGGAAAAGAGTAGGAAAGCACATGCTTAAGTGTAAAGAGAGCTTGTTTTTGGCTGTGGCCTATGCTTTGTCATGCCATGTTTGATATTGTTTTAGATTTATACTTAGTATTCTTTGCTGTAGCATGACTTGTTATAAACAATTGAGATTGCTTAATGTGCCTTGGATGAATCATGCGTTGTTTTAGCATATTAAAGCATAATATAGTGGTATTCTCCTTTGATGCTTTATTTGGGTTGACTTGGCACATGTTCACACCATGTTATGACTATCTCAAGTCACCATAAGCCTTTATGATCCTTTAGTTTTCAACTTGTAGTATCACTTTATGCTTTGATCAATGATGTTTTGTCGCTCTCCATGATTATGGCCATTATTGCTCTCTCGTTTGTCGCTCCCTTACTATTGCTAGCCTTCACTTTCACTGTGTATGTTTTACTCATGTTTCCAACTCCCTAAACCAAATATTTCCAAAGTGTCCTCCATGCCTACCTATTAGCATCATTTGCTGCTCCCGTGCATATTCAATATGCCTTGTTTTCTTCCGAATAAAAAGTTTTCTTTTTATGGGAAAATTAGTTAGTAAAGCTCTCACGAACTTATGGCACACTTTATTTCCTGCACTTAATAAACCTGAACCATTGTGAACTCTCCATGAAAGTTATATGCTTGCTAACTATAGGCTGGGGATTAGCAGAACCGTTCTGTCACGGGGAACGCTTTCAACACTTGTAAATATATACCCAGATGATACCTTGCTCTTTTGTTTGCAGATGTCGTCGGTGGTGAAATAAAAGGGGAGCTTGTAAGTCCATGGAGTTATGTATGTGTGTTAGAGAAACGCCTGGGCTGTTGGTCTAATCCATGCTGACATGATGGAAACCTGCAGCGTAACCATAATGATATCTATGAAGCATTCTTCTTATAAAAAAAAGAGAGAGAGATAGCTATTGAGAAAAAAAGAAAAAAAGAGATTTATGAAAAGAGGAAAGAGAGAAAAAGCACCATTTTCCCATGGTAAATAAGAAGATTGCTGAGATACTCATTGTCTGCTTGCCTTGTCATTTTGATATGGGGATTCTTCGTATCATCGGGCAAGGGGTACCCCGTTGGCGGTTCTCAATGATACGCACATACTTACGATGACAAGAACTTACCGGTAACTAAACTTGAGTAGCATGAGGAGCGGCCCTCGTACTCAAGGGACTTGGGATTTTCAGTTCATAGTCTATCAAGCATATAACTCCGATTGGACCAAACTTTCACCTTAACCACTTTAAAGATGCTTATGATAGGGGCAATGAGAGCTCAAAGCTAATGAGTACCATACTTTTAGCATTTGGAAGCCTTTCAAACTATTCAAAACCTTTTCATTTCCTTGTTGAGTTTCCACATATTCTATGAGCACTTTCTTGAGAGCATAGTGGCCATTCTTAGTTCTACGTGCATTGTCCCAAGACTTGTTGATTGATGCATACCTTGATACTGCTTGTTTTAAACTATTTGTATCAAGTCACTCTTGTAAACTTTGAAGGTGTCCTATGCATTTGCTTTTGCTACTCTATTGAGGGACAAGCTAAATGCCACTATGCCATGTTTTCTTTATGTGAAACAAACAAACGTCTTGCAAAGCATTTTTATTCATGAATCTTTTGTTTGTGCCTTTTCATGTTGCATCATAGTTTCTTCGTCTTATTGCTAGAACTTTGTTTTTCATGTTATGATTGAAGTACTATGATCCTAGCTTTGAATTTTTTATGAATACTTTGATCAAGTCTTTGATGGTGCATGTCACCTCAAAAATTATTCTTTCTTTTTTATCACTTACCTACTCGAGGACGAGCAGGAGTTAAGCTTGGGGATGTTGATACATTGAAATGTATCTATAATTTTTGATGCTCCATGCTTGGTTTTATCCACTTTCTTGTGTTTTGTCCACACTTTGGAGTACTTTTCATATGATTTCTTGGACTACCCTATTAACAAGAGCCACAGTGCCAGCTGCCTGTTTTCTGCTGTTTTTGGTTCCAGGAAAGGCAAAAAATGAATATTCTCGGAATTGGACGGGACAAAAGCCAAAGTGCCTATTTTTCCAGAAGACTCATGGAGCCAGAATACGAGACGGAGGAGGGCCAGGGGCTGGCCACACCACCCCTAGGCGCGGGCTAGGCCTGGCTGCGCCAGGGCATGGTGTGGTGGCCCCAGGCACCCCCTCGGCCTCCCTCTTCGCCTATAAGAAGCCTTCTAACCTAAAAACTTCGGGGCGTTCGACGTTTTTCCACGAAAAGTTCCGCTGCGCCGCCGCCACCGAAGGGGAGATTCGGGGGACAAAAAGTCTCTGTTCCAGCACCCGGCCAGGACGGGGAAGTGCCCTCGGAGCCATCTCCATCGATCTCCACCATCATCTCCATCGACCATCCATGTTTCCTCCATCTATGAGTGAGCAATCCCCCGCTGTAGGCTATGGGGATGGTAGGAATTGGATGAGATTGTTCATGTAATGGCACCAGATTGTTAGGGCATGGTGCCTAGTATCTTTTATTAGTGCTTTATGACTTTGTTGCAACTTGTTGTGTTTAATGCTTGTCACTAGGGCCCGAGTGCCATGATTTCAGATCTGAACTTATTATTGATTCATTATGATAGTATTGTTTCTGGTCTTATCTACAAGTTGTATACACATGTTGTTGTCCGGAACCTATGGCCCCGAAGTGACAGAAATCGGGATAACCGAAAGGGAGAGGCTTTGATGTGAGGATCACATGTGTTCACGGAGTGTTAATGCTTTGCTCCGATGCTCTATTAAAAGGAGCACCTTAATTGCCAGTAGTTCCCTAGAGGCCCTGGTGCAAACGGGCTGGCAGGACAAAAGATGTTGTGCAAGATCTCATTGCGAGCACGTATGACTATATATGGAACACATGCCTAGGATTGTCTAGTACTTGGATGCTTTATCTTATTTATCTGCAATTGCCCTATGTTCTGATTGCTATGTGAATTCACTTGTCCATGCAACGCCCGTCCATCCATCCCTATGCCTACCACACTCGAATCCCACTATTTACTGCTTTTGTTACTACTGTCCTTGCTTTACTATTGCTGCTACTTTACTATTCCTACTACAAAACTGTTGCTACTGATAAACTGCTGTGAGCAAGATTGTTTCCAGGTGCATCTGAATTGACAACTCCAACTCGCGATTTTCGCGAGAGAACCAAATCCAAGTTGGTGAAGATCGTGATTTGAGCTCAGCTTTGGCGGTGGGTAATCTAGCGGATAGCGCTTTTTAGAAAAGGGAGAGTGACCAGTAGACCTGTTGTTAAGGCTGATAAATATTCTTTGGCCCCCCTTGTGTCGAATCAATAAATTGGGTTTCACTTCCCTCGAAAATACTGCGATACACCCCCTATGCTTGTGGGTCATCACTGCTCCGTTCAAGAGAAATACGTATCCGGATTGAGACTTAGAGTCATCCAGATCGGTGACAAAGCTAGCATCGACATAACACTTAGCGACTAGCTCTTCTTCAGCTCCGTATATAAGAAACATATCCTTAGTTCTTCTCAAGTACTTGAGGATGTTCTTTACCGCTATCCAGTGTTCCGAACCTGGATCAGATTGGTACCTACTAGTCAAACTAATAGCATGTGCCACATCTGGTCTTGTACATAGCATGGCATACATAATAGAGCCTGTGGCCGAGGCATAGGGGATCTTATCCATCATCTCTCTTTCTTCCGCCGTAGCCGGACTTTGAGTCTTACTCAATGTCTTGCCTTACAACATAGGTAAGAACCCCTTCTTACTTTCGTCCATATTAAACTTCTTTAATATCTTATCAAGGTATGTACTCTGTGATAGCCCAATTAGGTGCCTTGATCTATCTCTATATATTTTAATGCCTAATATATATGACGCTTCACCAAGCTCTTTCATCGAAAATTTGTTGTTTAGATAACTTTTAACACTGTTTAAAAGATCTATATCATTTCCAATCAATCATATGTCATCCACATATATTATCAGAAATGCCACATTGCTCCCACTCACTTTCTTGTAAATACAAGCCTCTCCATAAGTTTGGACAAATCCAAACTCTTTGATCACCTCATCAAAGCGGAGATTCCAACTCCGGGATGCTTGCTTTAGTCCATAGATGGATCGCTGAAGTTTGCATACCTTATTAGCATCCTTAGGATCGACAAAATCCTTAGGTTGTATCATATACAACTCTTCTTCAATATTACCATTGAGGAACACAGTTTTGACATCCATCTGCCATATTTCATAATCGAAATATGCAGCAATTGCTAACATAATCCTAACTGACTTAAGCATCGCTACAGGAGAGAATGTCTCATCGTAGTCAACTCCTTGAATTTGTCGAAACCCCTTTGCGACAAGTTGAGCCTTATAGATGGTCACATTACCATCAGCATCAGTTTTTCTTTTGAAAATCCATTTATTCTGAACGGCCTTTCGATCATGAGGTAAGTCCACCAATTTCCAAACTTGGTTCTCGTACATGGATTCCATCTTGGATTTCATGGCTTCTAGCCATTTGTTGGAATCGGGGATCATCATCGCTTCTTCATACGTCGCAGGGTCATCCATTTCATCAACCATGAAATTCACAACCGGATTGTCGTACAGTTCAAGAGCTGCACGTGTCCTGCTTGACCTGCGAGGTTCGGTAGTGTCCTCTTTCGGAGTTTCATGATCATTATCATTAGCTCTCTCTTCATCAGGTGAATTCAACTCCAAAACAACTTCCGGTGCTGCGCCACTCGCCATTCCATGAAGAGAAGGTTCAATAACCTCTTCGAGTTCTACCTTCCGACTACTCACACCTTTCGCGAGAAACTCCTTCTCAAGAAAGGATCCATTCTTGGCAACAAAAACCATGCCCTCGGATCTGTGATAGAAGGTATACCCAATCGTTTCCTTAGGGTATCCTATGAAGACGCATTTTTCCGCTTTGGGTTCGAGTTTATCTGGGTGAAGTTTCTTCACATAAACATCGCATCCCCAAACTTTAAGAAATGATAGCTTAGGTTTGTTTCCAAAGCATAATTCATACGGTGTCGTTTCAACGGATTTAGATGGTGCCCGATTTAAAGGGAATGCAGTTGTTTCCGGTGCATAACCCCAAAATGACAGTGGCAAGTCAGTCAGAGACATCATAGATCGAACCATATCCAATAAGGTACGATTACGACGTTCCGACACACCATTACGCTGTGGTGTTCCGGCAGGCGTGAGTTGTGAAACTATTCCACACTCTTTCATGTGTGTGCTAAACTCATAACTTAGATACTCTCCTCCACGGTCAGACCGTAGAAATTTGATCTTTCTTTTACGATGATTTTCCACTTCATTCTGAAATTCCTTGAACTTTTCAAAAGTTTCAGACTTGTGTTTCATCAAATAGATATACCCATATCTACTCAAATCATCCGTGAAAGTAACAAAATAACGATATCCACCTCGTGCCGACACACTTATTGGTCCACACACATCAGTGTGTATGATTTCCAATAGATCTGCCGCCCGTTCCATTGAACCGGAAAACGACGTTCTAGTCATCTTGCCCATAAGGCATGGCTCACATGTATCAATTGATTCAAAATCAAGTGATTCCAAAAGTCCATCAGAATGGAGTTTCTTCATGCGTTTAACGCCAATATGACCTAGACGATAGTGCCACTTATATGCAGATATATCATTATCAAGTTTAATATTTTTAGTATTAACATTATGAATGTGCGTAATATTACTATCGATATCTATCAGAAATAATCCATTCAACATAGGTGCATGACCATAAAAGATATCATTCTTATAAATCGAACAACCATTGTTTTCAGATTTAAATGAATAACCACTTTGCATCAACCACAATCCGGATACAATGTTCATGCTCAGTGCAGGCACCAAATAACAATTATTTAGGTTTATAACTAATCCCGATGGCAAATGGAGAGGTAGCGTCCCGACGGCGATCACATCAACTTTTGATCCATTGCCGACCCGCATCCTAACCTCATCCCTTGCCAGTTGTCGCTTGTTCCGTAGCCCCTGAACCGAGTTACATATATTAGCAACCGATCACGTATCAAATACCCATGTGCTACTGCGAGTACTAGTCAAGTACACATCAATAACATGTATATCACATATACCTTTGTTTGCCTTGCCGGACTTCTTGTCCGCCAAATACTTGGGGCAGTTGTGCTTCCAATAGCCAGTCCCCTTACAATAGTAGCACTCGGTGTTAGACTTAGGGCCAGATCGGGGTTTCTTTTCAGGCGTGGCATACGACTTGCCACTCTTCTTTCCCTTGTGCTTGCCTTTGTTGTCTTTCTTGAAACCGGTGGTCCTATTGATCATCAACACTTGATGTTCTTTCCTAATCTCCAATTCTGCAGTCTTAAGCATTGACAGAAGCTCGGGAAGAGACTTCTTCATGCCCTGCATATTATAGTTCATCACGAAGCTCTTGTAGCTAGGTGGCAGAGATTGGAGAACATGATGTATGCCTAAGTCAATGGGAATCGTTATTCCCCAGGACACAAGCTTATCGGCGTACCCAGACATTTTGAGTACGTGCTCACTAACGGAGCTGTTTTCCTCCATCATGCAAGTGAAGAACTTTTCTGTAGCATTATAACTCTCTACGGCAGCATGGGTATCGAAAATCATTTTCAATTCTCCCATGGTATCAATGGCATTGCCATTTTCGAAACGCTTTCGAAGTTCTGGCTCTAGCCCATACAGTATGCCGCAATGAACTAAGTTGTGGTCCTCCTGACGAGTCACCTAGACATTCTTTTCCTTGTCAGGGGCATCAGGAGCTGGTGGGGGGCCTAGCGGCGCATCTAGCAAATATTGCTTTTGTGCAGCAGTGAGGAGAACCTCAAATTTATTGCCCAGTTGGTGAAGTTGCTACCATTCGCAGCAAGTTTCTGTTTCTCCATGAACACATTGAAATTAAAAGCAGGTGGTGCCATCTACAACACAATTTTAAAGTTTACTTAGACTAAGTTTATGATAGATTGATTTCAACTAATCCAAATTACTAATGAACTCCCACTCAAAAATGATATCCCTCGTGTCCTTTTGGTGATTACATGAACCAAATCCACTACACCAAGTCTGATCATCACGTGAGTTGATGTAGCTTCAAAGGCGAGCATCTATATGGGCATCATATCAATTATATGACTCATGTTTAACCTTTCGGTCCATGTTCCGAGGCCATGTCTGTACATGCTAGGCTCGCGAAGTAAGAACCTTAGTATTCGCGTGTGTAAAACTGTCTTACACCCGTTCCTATGAAAGCGTAGATTTGAGTACACCCGATCATCACGTGATGTCTCGAAACACGATCCACAGAATGGTGCATACTTAAGGAAGAACACATTTTTATCTTGATATCTAAATGAGGGATCATCTTACAATGCTACCAAAAGCGCCAAACTAGCAGTATAAGATGCTAACATCTAATGTGTAAAGTGAGATGATATGGTCCATGCATTTGATCTCTATCACTTGCATCATGGTATGATCTCTATCATTCCTTTGTGTGTAAGGCCAAGGTCTATGGAACTTACACGTTGAGTGTGTTGTAAGAGTATCTATCATACATCTACTTACAACAACACCATATCAATACACTAGCCCAGCAATGATCTAAACTAGACGCCTCTAATTTATCAATTGCAAGTTTTAGGGCTTTCGGAGATAGAACCGTTCTCACCTACAAACATGAACCACAACGAGGATAACTAAGTTATTAGCAACTCGTTGTAAATTAGATATTGACTATAGTAGGAGAGATAGACACCCGCCAACCACTTATGCAAAACAAGTTGCATGTCAATCGTGGAACCGGTCTCATGTACGATGACATGTAAGGTTGGTCTGGACCGCTTCATCCCACTATGCCACCAATATCCAAAATACATAGAAGATGCAATAACATGATCATCACCGCCCACATATAAACATATGTGTTCTACCCATGCAAAGCACCTACGCATAGATCGGGCTCTGATACCACTATTGGGTCCGCCGCTTAGAAAACAAAATATTTCCAACGGTGTGAACTACACGCCAAGATCTATCTACTACGTACAAAGCAACGGGTGGACATACATCCAACGAGAACTTACCCTCGAAGACAACGAGTTTTGTTAACGAGTAGGAACTCGTGGTTTATGTAGTCGTACACTTGCCGATCTCAAGATCGTGAGGAAGTCTGAGCGCCGCAACTCAGCAGCGCATCCGCACTCGTACACACGTTCAAGCCACCGAAAAGCCTCCACCTCCTCGCTCCAGCGATCCAGCGGAAGCAGCAACTCCTTCTAGATGAAATGCCACCGGGAACATGTATCTAGCTAATCCGAGACCATGGGGGAATAATTCTAGAGGGGGAGAGAGATCCTTCACAAGGAGGTGTGTGGATGAAGGAGGGAATGGGTGGCCTTTTATAGGAGGAGAGGGGGTGCCCCCTCTCTCCATGGCCGACGCATGGGGGGGGGTGACCCCTCACCTCCCCATTCATGTGGCGGTAACCCCTCCACATTAAAATGCCTCTTCACATTCCCTTTTAAAGTCTCCACTTTAAATGCATTAAAATTCTCCAAGTTTAATGCTCTCCTCATTTCATAAAACTATTTTTATTAAATTTATTCATAATTTTTTTAATTACTTTAATTAAAAAAAATTCACATATAGCCCCTTGCAATATTTCAATATCACATGCAGAACCACTTTCTGCAATTTCACCCGAAACAATTTCCGGTTTCTATTGAAACAATTCCTACGCTTTGCAATTCTTTCGTCTGAAACATATGTGCTCCAAAATGGTGTCCGGTAACTCTTAAGTGTTCCACCCTACGGTTCGCGAATAATGCAGACATGATCGAGACCCTTCTCTGATCAATAATCAGCAGCAGGACCTGGAGATCCGTACTGACTCCTACACATTCAACGATGACTTCTCTGATCGTGAGAACCTTTAACGCTTGTAACTAAATCCCTTTGTCTCTCAATATATTACATGTCCGAGATTCGATCATCGGTATCTCCATACCTAGTTTGATCTCGTTACCGACATGCACTCTTTTCTCGTTTCGGTGATATAACATTCTAGTGATCACATCACTTGCTTGCAAGCTATCTCAATGTCATATCACCGAGAGGGCCTAGAGTATTTCTATCTGTCATCAGGATTGACAAATTTCACTCTTGATCCATGAGCCTCAACATAACACCTTCGTAGTACTGAACCCATCTTTATAGTCTCCCTGTTACGGTGTGACGTTTGATGTTATCAAGATACTCTTCCGGTGTTAGCAATTAACATGTTCTCATGGTCTAAGGATAAATATTACTTCGTACGATGTTATAGAAATATAAACATAATGACTTGATCGTAATGCTATACTTCAGATGAATGTTCATCACATCATTCCACCAATGGTGTGACCTTGTTATTAACAACATCCAATGTCCATGATCAGGACACCTTGATCATATTTTTAATCAACAAGCTAGTCTATAAGAGAGGCATAACTAGGAACCCTTTTTGTTTATTAAACACACATGTATTGATGTTTCCGATCAATACAATTCTAGCATGTAAAATAGACATCTATGATATATAAGGAATACATAATAACAACTTTATTATTGCCTCTCAGGGCATATTTCCTTCAACAACAAGATCAATCATATAACCCCGAATTGAAAACTAATATAAGCTATGCAAAAGAGTGAATGATAGAACTTCTCATTAATATTACATAACGGCAACTCACACCAAGGGATACATATCTAACGAGAGAGGGGACACTTCCATATTCCAAACCATCCTACATAATAACTCCTCTATTCATGATATGACTCTACTAAAAAGGTAAAAAGATAGAAGATAGTGATATGATACCGCGGCACTACCCCAAGCTTGGAACAAACCAAGGGGATGCCAAACCTGATGACGAATTACTCCTTAGATGGTGGTGGTATCCTCTCGATGAGCTCTCTAATCAGCTTCCCAAAGTCCTCAATCTCGAAAGTGATAGTGCGAATCAACTCCGAGTTGTGCTCAATACGGCTCATGATCATTTCAGTTTGTGGATCCCAGCTCTCGTGATTCTTTTTCCATTCTTCCCCCTTGGAGTCTTCTTTTCCTGCATGGTTATGGATGAAGGTATGGAAGGGATTCTTGGTGTGTGGAGGAACTGACCTTGGAGCCAAACTATGATGAGGAGGCTTCCCTCCAATGGCTGGATTTGCCACCACTCCAATGCTTGCAATGGTAGTGCCGGTATGCGGATATTGGCCTTGCTCCTCTTCACCTTCACTCTTGACCTCCTTCTCCTTCCCGGGGTCTTGGAGGTCTTCCTCCATGGGATCCTTCCCTTTATCCTTGGCAGACACCATTGTGCTTCTAAGCTTTCAAAGAGTATGTCCTGACAGAAACAGATCGAAAAAAAACACGACGAAAGCACGATATACGGACCTCTGGGATCTAGGGGATTATATATTACGAAGTTTCATATCAAAAGGAAGGTACTGGGTGAAAACGAGTCAGAGGCAGAGTCCGGGGTGGACTCACCACCTGGTGGCACGGCCAGGGGTGGGCCCGCGCCACAGGGTGGTGTGAGCCACCCTGGCTCCGTTTCCGTCCCTTTTTCGCTTCGTAGCTTTCCTTATTGTCTAAAAACTACAAAAATATAGTTAGATAGTATTTTCGCGGAACTTTTCTTACCAGAACTGTAACATCCCAATTTCGGCAACCCTGATTAGTTGTTCAGAATGCAAAAATCAGGGGGAACAAAAACTTTTTCTTGTTTAATACTGAAGTGTTTGCTTTTTGTTTGGATATGCTTATGCATGTGAATGTGTATTAGATGATATACTCCTTACCTTAACACCAGTTGACCAAAGCTACTTTCCTAAAACTGTCTTGGCTTAATTTCCATATTCTCAAATGTTCTGGCAATTCAAAACCTGAGCCAAGATGCTTATGGAACCAAAACTATTTTAGTAGCTTCTATTGATAAAACTATGGAGAGCTATATAACATAATCTCTTTATGTTTTCAAGATAGTCTCTTCTACTATTCTCATCTCTAGGTTTAACCAAACCTTTTTATGGTAACCCTAGTAGTAGGTTTCCTTAGGTTATAACATGAGTTGCCTTGATCTGCTATCTGATGAGTTGCCTTGATCTGCTGTTTGACTTGTTTGCTTAGGAAGTAGTATGAGACACTTTTGGAGCTCATCCTCTAGGATCAAGGTACCTTAAGGTCACCCAACCCTAAGCAAGAATACACCCTGGATCAAACCTCTAGCCACCAGGTGATCATCTAAAACCCTTAACCAGATCAATTCTGAAGTGATCCATTCTAGAAGTTTCTAAGTCAATGAAGCCCAATATCAAGCATGGATCCCTTATAATCAATATACTCTTCAATATCATCTACTTGATGATGCTTGGGTACTTTTCCATCCATCAAAATCATCACCACCCACATTCTAGTCAAAAACCCTAACTCTGCCAAATTTGGCTAAGTCAGGAAAACTATTTCCAACATCACCTTTTTGAATGCCTCCCTTTCCCAATCCTTGTGCACTTTTGGTAATGCACTTGAACCATCTTGTTAAACATCCTAATTACTAACAAGGCCCAATCTTGAACTTGGTTAGATCATCATCCTACCCACTTGTTCTTGATGGTTTTGCAGGCAAGATAATAACTTTTTCCTGCAAATCTAGTCAACATGCCTACTTTGCTAGAAGCTCACACCACCATAGAACCATCCATGGACCAAATATTTGCATGATTGTGTTCTACTCACATAGGTATATCATTACCTACTTCACTTGATCCAATTGGATTCTTGAGCTGTTTACACCCACAAGGTTTTGAAGTCTAGATTATAATCTTCTTTGGCAGTCTTATTTTATTCAAAGTTTGAAAGCTTGCCATGGTGAGATCAAGCAAGATCAAGCTCAAACCCCTACACCATTGCAATATACATCACTTGTTATATCCAACCATCTAGCCCATGCCCCAAGGGGAGATCTGAACTCCAAGTTACAACCATGTTTTGATGGTATGAAGTTAACATCACCCTAGATTCTAAATCTAAGGTATTTCACCAAAAATCTACTTGGATTCTCCAATCCCAAGGTTTAAAATGCTTGCTACACCTTTTCTACATCATCTACATTTATCATCAAGATTTATCAAATTTTACCTATAATTATTTTGGCTCCAAATCAATTTAATTCTTTAATAGACAAATTCTTCAAAACCTCTTCCATAAGGGAAAGTTTGGATTTTTCCAAAACACCTCCCCAATTTTTGGCTCATTTGAGATCCATATACCATACCCTATCATCCAACTTCAAAAATAAATATTTTTGAAGAGCTTTATTATTCCTCTTTTCCCATTTTCTTAAATGGCTGAATTGGAATAATAATTGTTTTAAATACTTTTATCTTCCAATAAATCTTGGGAAAATTCCCCTAAGTGTGTATTCACCTTTGGGACTATCTCACATCAAAAACTCCACTTATCCAATGTAAAAATTTCAAATGATCTTCTAGAACCTACTTCTGTAGTTTTTGAATAAATGAATTTAAGTGGACTTTAAATCTCTAGAAAAATCCCAAATAATTCCTAGATATCTACCTTGACCTCATCTATCTACCAGTACCATCTCCCTAATTTTGTCTTATAAAAATTATCAAACTAACTTCACAAGCCTCAAATCGATCAAATATGGCAAACTAGGAATTAATTGATCTAGACCAAGGATCAATCACCACCAAGGCTCACCACCACTCACCACAGCAACCAGCACTCCTTCCTGGTCGTGTCTACTGTAGCTATCACTGTAGTAGCTTGTCCTCTAGTGCTTGGACACTAGTGTTTAGCCCCATATGAGTGGCTTGTCTTGCAAAAATTCTACTCCCCTCACACCTGCTACCACCCTTCCCCTCTGCTCTACAACTCGACCTGGAAAACCACCTTCCCTGCCCACAGCCTCCACTCCCTGGTTTCCCCTCCTCTCTCCCATGCCCAATGGACCAAGTCCATGATGAATCTCTCCCCTTCGGTTTATAAGGACCAGAGGCCTCCACCCCACCCCCTGCTCCCTCATTTCTCTCCCTCACACTCCACCGCACTCCCCCAGTACCCCTTCTTCTCTCCTCTGCCTTGCTCTGCTCGAAGGAAGAAGAAAGAGCTCCTCTTGTCCTTGGTCAAGATCAGGCCGTAAGACGTCTCTCCCACTCCCCTTTCCTCTGCATGCAGTTGTACTGCGACCCTCTCGTCCTCCTCTATCTAACCCCTGTTTTCTCCTTGCCCAGGCCCCTCTGTACCGACGTCGCCGCAAGCTTGAGACCGAGCGGAGCCTCACCTACAACCCCGGCGTCCCAGACCCTCAACCCTGCTGCATGCACCGCTAAGGAGACTCCCCGAACCTCCCCACCCTCCTCAATGGCCTCCTAGTCGGTGTGTAGCATCACCTGAGGCCACCCCGGCGAGCTCCCAACGGTGTACCGCCACCGTACTGCTCGTGGCATCAGATCTACGTCAACCCCCACCGTGCCGCCCATCTGCGGGATCGCCGTCGTCTACCTCGTCGTCTCTACCACCCCACGGTCGCCAGCGAGCCCTCTAGTAAGCTCCCCGAGCCCCGCCACGAGCCACCTAAGGTTCCGACGAGACCCCGCTGTGACAGAGGTAGACGATGCTCGGGCACCGTTAGATCGCTCTTAGCCCAATAGCCTAGATCCGCACGTGCCCCTTCGCCCTCCACCCCTTAGAATGCTAGGCCCCGGTCGTCAGCGGTTTCAAACCCACTCCCGCGTGCCCGCCTGCCCCGGTTGGGCCGCCTGGCCCAACTACTCCCAGATCCCAGCCCAGCAGCCCTGGCCTCTTTTCTTTTTATTTAATTCCTTTTTCCAGATATGTTAATTAGGCTGCTTGGTTTAATTCAAAACAAAAATGGAAAACCCCATATTTTGTACAGATACAAGTTTATACATGTTCCCACATGAACTGTCTAACATGCAAAACCTACCCCTTTCCAAAAATAATTTTTATTATTTGTTGGCATTTAATCTGCCAAAGAGTATATCCCAGGAAGTTGTAGATATCCAATTGGGATGAATCAAAGTTCCCCTAGAAGGTAAATTCCATACCAATCAATCAGCATAGGTCTCATGTCAAGGTGAACTCTAGTCTGCATGTAGCAAAAATAACAAAAACAAAGACTTTTTTGCCTTTAGAAAATTCCCTAGACCAAATCATGAGTCCAATTGACCCAATTCTAAATCCTAGTGATGTGGTACACTAAGGCCTATCCAAATCCAGGGGCTCATGATTTATTAAGCCTTGGATGTTTTTCTGTGAATTAAACTATTCTGTGCATGGTTTAATCACTTCTAAATTCACTACAGTAGTTCTGCTGATCCAAAAAGGTTGATTCCAATTTCTACAGAAATGTATTTAAACTACCTACCATGTTTCCTTGGAATCAAATCAAAATCTACTATAGATATAATTTGGTGAAAAAGACAAAAACCCCATAGAACTGCCTTTGGGAATTTCTTGAGGGCATTCTAGTAATTATCTTGACTTGATCCCAACTCTCAATGAACAAGTACATCAATCCCTACCTAACAACCCAAGGAAATAATTTTTGGAGCTCCAGAAATTCTCTGGTGAATTATTTCCTAAAACTAGAGTCTTTTCACTATAAAAAATCACTATAAATCTTTGGTAATTGATAAAATAGTGAAACCACTTTGTTAGTTTCATTTTATCAATACCTATCTGTTGGTATCATGTTTTTACAATGGTACCATACAGAATATGGGCTAGTCCAAAAATCCATCTCTTAGGTAGTTTCTAGACTATAAATCCTAAGGGGTATTCATTCCCTTCTCCAAGGCCATCGCAATCTCCTAAAACCAATCCTCTCAAAACAATCTGAACCTTAATTGGAGTTTATTCAATTGCTTATTTTCTGAATGGTAGTGGTTATTGTATGCCTTGTAATGATTGTGCCCTTTTGTTTGTTTGCATGTGTTCCCCATCGACGATAGTTGTGATTATATCGGAGAGCAAAAGAAGATGGTTATTATTGTATATTTGGGTATTCTAAAGAAGAAGTCCAGGGACAATTATCCCATATTGCTGGTCATCAGGCAAGCCACCTTCTTGCTCATAAGCCTTTTCCTAATATTTTACTTATGCATGTTTTAACTACTGTTTATTAAAACTGCATCGTTTTACTTTATGTTGTCGTATAAATATATTTATGGTAGTGGTTTGGCTCCTCCGAACTATTACACTTCTGTACTATTAAGTACAACCCCCTTGGTGTTACCTACTTGCCCCTAGTAGAATAGATGGTGTATTACACCATACCCCTTTCGAGACCCCGATTTAGCCGAAGCAAAGCTAGAGGATGGGAAGACCCCGGAAAAAGGCTTTTACCAAATGTTTTATGATAAAACCTTGGTGAGGTGGGACCTCCCAATATATGTTGAGAAAGAAAAAGGTTTATTTTACAATATGCTGAAGGAAAACCAGAGGAAAAAGGTTTACAAAAATGCACATGGTTCTCTGCATGTTTTGATAGAACAATTAACCCTGTGCAACCACATTACTATGGAATGGGACAGGGCTGGATTTGATGTTTGTCTGTTCTGGTATAAGCTGCCTCGCAACTACTACAGGGGATCGGGGATCCCTGGAGGGTGGGCCTTCTCCGATAAAGGTGGGACCTGGAGAACGAACGAAGGGTCGGCATGCCTCCACGCGTTACTATGGGCCCCTCATTGAAAGCGCGCACTCTCGAGGAGTGGAAAAAGCGCTCCGGTTGGTCCTCGCCCGATGTCCCAGTTTTGAGGGGATTAACACCCATAGGGTAGGCACTTATATTGGAGTGGGCATCCGGAGAGTCTTGATTGGTTACTCGACCCACGATCGGTGAAGATCAGGGTAGTGTACCCAGATGGTGTGGGTAAAGTGTACAACCTCTGGAGAGTGTAAATCTATTCGAATAGCCATGTACGCGGTCATGGACGGTTGGGAAGGTTGCTGTAGAGCGGTGCTGGTTTTGTTTTCAAAAAGGATTTCGGAAAAGAAATGGTTTTGGAAATGTTTTGACCATGGGATGGTCGGGAAGGATACCTGCTTTGACCATGGGATGGTCAGAGAGGTATGGAAGGAGTTTGGTCGTGGGACGACCTGGCAACGGGAACAAATGGGTGACCCAGTCCTGATGTTTTCCAAAACTTTTTTAAAAAGGTTTCCAAAATCTTTACAAAAGTTTTCAACAAAGATATGTAGATGCTATATCTACAAGAGAAACTAATTGAGAAAAGAACCTCTCTTGGAGCCCTCCTACTACCACAGCCATATTGCATAGTATTTAGGTGGTTTGTGAGTACATTCAAAGTACTCACCAGCATTGTCCCTGGCTATTAACGTGGCCAGATTTCAAGAAGATGGCGTCGGCAACTTTGTGATCTAGGATGTTCTCCCAGTCAGTTGCCTGTAGGTTAAGGCATGGCTCGGGCTCTGCGCTTGAAGAAGTTCCACAGATGATTATTGATGTAGCCATAAAGGCATTCCTGTAAGTCTTGTAATTCGGTATATTCTCGGATGATGTAATGGTACTTGTCGGTTATGTTCCACGACTAACTGATCATGGGATCGAGGTTGTATGCATAACAGGGATTCTCGGAGGATTAATCCGGGGTCTCGCATACTTGGTATCAGAGCCATCCTAACTGTAGGAGAACCTTAGTTAGCATGGTCATTAGAAAGGAACCTTATTTTGCAAACCTAGCTTTCGAAAACTAGTTTCTCAATGAGTTTCAAAAAGTTCTACTTCTTCTCTTACTCTAAGTAAATGCTTTCGAAAATGGTTTCCTCTAACTCTCGTCCAAACTTCAAACCTACGGATTTTAAATAACTTGGATCTAGCACCCGGTGAAGACAACGATAGCAAGATGAAGACAAGCAGCTACCAGCAAACACAAGGAGACTACAATATCGCTCTATCAACGGAATCAGAAGAAATCGGGTGTTGGACTGTCAAGAAGCGTCTAGGATACGATGAAGGCATCATCTGCAAGATAGTGACTCCGACCTGAAGAAAGACGATTATCTAGGGTCAATAGTCTTAAGAATAGGATTCCCCTACATCTCAAGTAGTTAACTCATTGGTCCCTAGTGTTTACCGTGTTTGCCTGCCTAAGTGCATCCTGTGTTGCTTGATGTGTGTTGTCTACTGAGGACATGGCGATTCCCTCGCTCTGTTCGCCTTGTTTATATGCTCTGGTTTGCTTTGACCTCCTTAAAAATGTGACTCGAGGAGCGATAACCCACCTAGTAACTCAGGAAAATTCCCGTTTTAGATGTCAGTAATAGGACCTAGACTAACCTCGAGAGTATATGGGAGGAAAAGCATCGCAAGAACCAGGAGTTCGACATAGTCAAGTCTGAGTCAACTCGAAGATTTCACCTCAGCAGGACGGCATACCTCATCAAACCCAGCTCGCAAGAACCGTCAATAGCACCCCACTGCCTTGTTCCTCAGTCTACTACAGCAAGAATTCCGTTGGAGCTGGAAGTCGATCACCGACGGATCCTCAATATCCCCCAGAAACCACCTGATAAGCCAACCAAGACAAGAAGTGAAGACCTAACCACACTAACCTTTAGTGTATTGGAGCTTCTGACCGCCTCAGAATACTACTAACTATAGTCGACCCTACTCAAAACGACGGAAGTTCCTCCCGAGAAGTCAGAAGTACCCAGGAAACCGGATGCTAAAGAAGCGAAGAAAAAGAGTCCACTCAGCCATCAAGCAGAAGCAAGCCAGAAATTCAAGTGAATACCACCTACCCGACGCTGACTACCTCAACCCTTACTGAATACTGGCAAGAAGAGTGGTAACCCACTAACGTACCTTGAGCTAACACCCCCCCTAAAGGCTTCGTTAGGAAACTAGCCCCGCCAAGGGTTGATAAAGTAGGGCATCGCTCGAAGATCCCAGCTCAAAACTCCAAGAAGATACCGCCTGTCGCTAACATCAGGTCAGCACTCCCGGACAGAAGATCCACAACCCTCCCAAAGCACCTTAGTGAAGCTCTAAGGTGGAAACACTGCGTCTTTCCAACTCAATCTCCCGAAGACGGTCTACCAGAAGGTACTTTAGAAGAGATCTTAGGATCTGACGTCCCTTCGCCAAACAACCACCCGTGAGTTATCCGATGAGAAACCAACTGAAGATTCTATAAAGTCCCTCCGCTACTTCAGCTGAAGACCCACCCGAAGGACCGCCGAACCGCTAACCCCTAGGTCCTTAATGCTTAGAGGACGTGAGACTCCCATGACTCCACTAGGCTAAGTACGAATAACAATAGTATATAAGCCCAGTAAGTCATAATCCCCGGAAGACTTCTGAAGAACTCGACTATAGGGAAAAGATGGATGACAATCTTTAGAACCTCCATCAGTGAAGTCAAGAAGGAAGGAATGCGTTATCTCCGAACTAACCTCGTCAAATCCTAAGGGGGAAAGACTGTGTCTTTCCCACCCAAAAAAAGGGTAACCCCTTGCCAGGAGCAACCTCAGGAGTCCTGACCCCAAAAATCGTTAAATAGGATACACTACGACCCTAAGGAAAAGCGGTAAATCCCTAGACAAAGGTACTCCAAACAGTAGACTCTATCCTCCGACGAGAACCCTGTGAAGTTCAGCATCGAGGTAGTCTGCCCAGTCTAAGCCCTCGAGATATGGAGTCCGGAAGGAACAGAAGGTCATCCCTCGCAATCGGGACTAGGTTCCACTCAACTCTCCGAGCATCCCAAAAGACTGAAGCTCAAGTTCATCGACAGAGTAGTCACTTTTAAAGAGGGAGTCTGTAAGATAGTACGCGTAAGACACCTAGTATCAACCCGGCTCAAAATCCCCTAACCCTACTGTTCAGAATCTTGGGACGAGATTCTTTTAAGGGGGAAAGAGCTGTAACATCCCAATTTCGTCAACCCTGATTAGTTGTTTAGAATGCAAAAATCAGGGGGAACAAAAACGTTTTCTTGTTTAATACTAAAGTGTTTGCTTGTTGTTTGGATATGCTTATGCATATGAATGTGTATTAGATGATATACTCCTTACCTTAACACTAGTTGACCAAAGCTACTTTCCTAAAACTGTCTTGGCTTAATTTCCATATTCTCAAATGTTCTGACAATTCAAATCCTGAGCCAAGATGCTTATGAAACCAAAACTATTTTAGTAGCTTCTATTGATAAAACTATGGAGAGTTATATAACATAATCTCTTTATGTTTTCAAGATAGACTCTTCTACTATTCTCATCTCTACGTTTAACCAAACCTTTTTATGAAGCATTTGAACTCTACTCTTGGTAGAGATACCAAGGACCTTACCTTGTTCAAACTCCAACCTATTCAAAATATCCATCCTTACCCCAAGCTAGGCTTGATGGTAACCCTAGTAGTAGGTTTGCTTAGGTTATAAGATGAGTTGCCTTGATCTGCTGTCTAATGAGTAGACTTGATCTGCTGTTTGACTTGTTTGCTTAGGAAGTAGTATGAGCCACTTTTGGAGCTCATCCTCTAGGATCAAGGTACCTTAAGGTCACCCAACCCTAAGTAAGAATACACCCTGGATCCAATCTCTAGCCACTAGGTGATCTCAAGCAAGATCAAGCTCAAACCCCTACACCATTGCAATCTACATCACTTGGTCTATCCAACCATTAGCCCCATGCCCCAAGGGGAGATCTGAACTCCAAGTTACAACCATGTTTTGATGGTATGAAATTAACATCACCCTAGATTCTTAATCTAAGGTATTTCACCAAAACTCAACTTGGATTCTCCAATACCAAGATTGCAAAAGCTTGCTACACCTTGTCTACATCATCTACATTGGTTATCAAGATTTATCTAATTTTACCCATAATTATTTTGGCTCCAAGTTGATTCAGGTTAAAGTGACACAACTAAGAGGATATGCATTGACAAGTTGTAAGTTGAGAATCTCATGTCCCTTGAATACATGGTTCTGCTAATTCACAACTTACAAAGCGCAAGCATATACGCAACATAGGTGAGCACAATGGTTCAAGTTTATTAAATGCAAGAAGGTAAAGTGTGCCATCAAGTTCGTGAGAGCTTTAATCACTAATTTTCACATAACAAGTTTAATTTGGGAGGTAGATAAAACAAGAATTTACTTGGAATCGCAATAATCCTACTAGGTAGGTATGGTGGACACAAATGGCATGGGTTTGGTTTAAAGGAGGTGGATGCACGAGAAGAAAACTCTCTCAGTACAGGTTTTTGGCTAGCAATGCTGGGTAGAAAGTACAAGAGTTGAAGGAAACAACCAAACATACAAGTGATCAAGACAAACATGCAATCTTCCTTGGAAGCACAAAAGATCTTAACTAGAGAATACTAGAATTATGAGCAAATCAAGAAAGAAAGATGATGAAATTATTTTTCACTAGAGTACTTCTATCTTTTTCATTCAACTCTCAAAAAGCTGTTGCTACTGACCGAGCCAGGTTTGCCAAAACCAACTAAATTAACTCAATGATCCCAAAGTGATACCAATACTAACAACTTTTAGGTCCATAGCATAGAAAACAAAAAAATTCCTACGGTATGAACTACACGCCAAGATCTATCTACTAGGTACAAAGCAACGCGTGGACACACATCCAACGAGAGCTTACCCTCGAAGACAACGAGTTTTGTTAACGAGTAGGAACTCGTGGTTTATGTAGTCGTACACTTGCCGATCTCAAGATCGTGAGGAAGTCCGAGCGCCGCAACTCAGCAGCGCATCCGCACGCGCACAAACGTTCAAGCCACCGGACAACCTCCACCTCCTCGCTCCAACGATCCAGCGGAAGCAGCAACTCCTTCTAGACGAAATGCCACCGGGAACATGTATCTCGCTAATCCGAGACCATGGCGGAATAATTCTAGAGGGGGAGAGAGATCCTTCACAAGGAGGTGTGTGGATGAAGGAGGGAATGGGTGGCCTTTTATAGGAGGAGGGGGGGTGCCCCCTCTCTCCATGGCCGGCACATGGGGGGGTGACCCCTCACCTCCCCATTCATGTGGTGGTAACCCCTCCACATTAAAATGCCTCTTCACATTCCCTTTTAAAGTCTCCACTTTAAATGCATTAAAATTCTCCAAGTTTAATGCTCTCTCATTTAATAAAACTATTTTTATTAAACTTATTCAGAATTTTGTTAATTACTTTAATTAACAAAAATTCACATATAGCCCCTTACAATATTTCAATATCAAATGTAGAACCACTTTCTGCAATTTCACCCAAAAAAAATTCCGGTTTCTATTGAAACAATTCCTGCGCTTTGCAATTCTTTCGTCTGAAACATATGTGCTCCAAAATGGTGTCCGGTAACTCTTAAGTGTGCCACCCTACGGTTCGTGAATAATGCACACATGATCGAGACCCTTCTCCAATCAATAATCAGTAGGGGGACCTGGAGATCCGTACTGACTCCTACATATTCAACGATGACTTCTGTGATCGTGAGAACCTTTAACGCTTGTAACTAAATTACTTTGTCTCTCGATATATAACATGTCCGACATTCGATCATCGGTATCTCCATACCTAGTTTGATCTCGTTACCGACATGCACTCTTTTCTCGTTCCCGTGATATAACATTCTAGTGATCACATCACTTGCTTGCAAGCTATCTCAATGTGATATCACCGAGAGGGACCAGAGTATATCTATCCGTCATCGGGATTGACAAATTACACTCTTTATCCATGAGCCTCAACATAACACCTCTGTAGTACTGAACCCATCTTTATAGTCACCCTGTTACGGTGTGATGTTTGATGTTATCAAGATACTCTTCCGGTGTTAGCAATTAACATGATCTCATGGTCTAAGGATAAAGATTACTTCGTATGATGTTATAGCAATATAAACATAATGACTTGATCGTAATGCTATACTTTGGATGAATGTTCATCACATCATTCCACCAATGGTGTGACCTTGTTATTAACAACATCTAATGTCCATGATCAGGAAACCATGATCATCTTGTTAATCAACAAGCTAGTCTATAAGAGAGGCATAACTAGGAACCCTTTTTGTTTATTAAACACACATGTATTGATGTTTCCGATCAATACAATTCAAGCATGTAAAATAAACATCTATCATATATAAGGAATACATAATAACAACTTTATTATTGCCTCTCAGGGCATATTTCCTTCAGTCTCCCACTTGCACTAGAGACAATAATCTAGTTCACATAGTGATAAATCTAACACCCATGGAGTTCTGGTGTTGATCATGTTTTGCCCTAGGGAGAACTTTAGTCAACGGATCTGCTACATTTAGGTCCGTGTGTACTTTACAAATCTTTATATCTCCATCCTTGACATGCTCGTGGATGGAGTGAAACCGGCGCTTAATATGCTTGGAATTCTTGTGAGACCTCAGTTCCTTTGCGTTGGCTATGGCTCCATTGTTGTCACGATAGGTCACCATTGGGTCCAATGCACTTGGAACCACACCTAGTTCCGTAATGAAATCTTTCATCCAAACCGCTTCCTGCGCCGCTTCTCAAGCAGCAACATATTCCGCCTCCGTCGTTGATCCAGCCACCACAGGTTGTTTGGAACTCCTCCAACTAACTAATGCTTGATACATTGCAAATGTATCTATAATTTTTGATGCTCCATGCTTGGTTTTATCCACTTTCGTGTGTTTTGTCCACACTTTGGAGTACTTTTCATATGATTTCTTGGACTAACCTATTAACAAGAGCCACAGTGCCAGCTGCGTGTTTTCTGCTGTTTTTGGTTCCAGGAAAGTCAGAAAATGAATATTCTCGGAATTGGACGGGACAAAAGCCAAAGTGCCTATTTTTTCGGATGTCATCAGATGCCAGAATATGAGACGGAGAAGGGCTGGGGGCCGGCCACAGCACCTGGCCGCGCAGCCAAGCCTGGCCCGCGCCAGGGGATGGTCTGGCCGACCCCAGCACCCGCTCGGCCCCTCCTTCCGCCTATTTTCCCAGAAGACTCATGGAGCCAGAATACGAGACGGAGAAGGGCCAGGGGCTGGCCACACCACCCCTAGCCACGGGCTAGGCCTGGCCACGCCAAGGCATGGTGTGGTGGCCCAGGCACCCCCTCGGCCTCTCTCTTCGCCTATAAGAAGCCTTCTAACCTAAAAACTTCGGGGGGTTCGACGTTTTTCCACGAAACGTTCCGCCGCGCCGCCGCCACCGAAGGGGAGATTCAGGGGATAGAAAGTCTCTGTTCCGGTACCCTGCTGGGACGGGGAAGTGCCCCCGGAGCCATCTCCATCGATCTCCACCATCATCTCCATCGACCATCCATGTTTCCTCCATCTATGAGTGAGTAATCCCCCGCTGTAGGCTATGGGGATGGTAGGAATTGGATGAGATTGTTCATGTAATGGCATCAGATTGTTAGGGCATGGTGCCTAGTATCTTTTATTACTGCTTTATGACTTTGTTGCAACTTGTTGTGGTTAATGCTTGTCACTAGGGCCCGAGTGCCATGATTTCAGATCTGAACATATTATTGATTCATTATGATAGTATTGTTTCTGGTCTTATCTACAAGTTGCATACACACGTTGTTGTCCGGAACCTATGGCCCCGAAGTGACAGAAATCGGGATAACTGGAAGCGAAAGGCTTTGATGTGAGGATCACATGTGTTCACGGAGTGTTAATGCTTTGCTCCAGTGCTCTTAAAAGGAGCACCTTAATTGCCAGTAGTTCCCTAGAGGCCCCGCTGCAAACGGGCTGGCACGACAAAAGATGTTGTACAAGTTTTCATTGCGAGCACGTATGACTATATATGGAACACATGCCTAGGATTGTCTAGTACTTGGATGCTTTATCTTATTTATCTGCAATTGCCCTATGATCTGATTGCTATGTGAATTTTATTGTCCATGCAACGCTCATCCATCCATCCCTATGCCTACCGCACTAGAATCCCACTGTTTACTTCTTTTGTTACTACTGTCCTTGCTTTACTACTGCTTCTACTTTACTATTCCTACTACAAAACTGTTGCTACTGATAAACTACTGTGAGCAAGATTCTTTCCAGGTGTAGCTGAATTGACAACTCAGTTGTTAAGGCTGATAAATATTCTTTGGCTCCCCTTGTGTCGAATCAATACATTGGGTTTCACTTCCCTCGAAAATACTACAATACACCCCCTATACCTGTGGGTCATCAAGACTATTTTCTAGCACCGTTGCCGGGGAGCGTAGTTTTATTTATGAAGTTCACTTGGATTCACTATTGTTCAAGCTAAGTTTATCTTTCTCCTTGTTTGCTTGTTTCTTTATCAAAAAAAGATCCTACTCTAGTTGTTATTTTCATTGGTCTGTTATTGTCTTGCTTTGTCATGCTTGTTGTCAATGGTTGGTTTCTTTGAAACTGAAGCTTATTGGCAAGGTGGGTTCATGGAAGATCAAAAATATTATTATAGGGAACACCGCTTGTCACAAAAAGGGAAACACTTATGGGGACAAATTGATAGATTATATGCCATTGCTAGAAACGTGTGCTCTACTTATAATGTTACTTATTGCTGTGATGAGTCTCGTTGCAGAAAGAGGTATAAACACCTCCCTTTTCAATGTGAGTATAATGATAATGATACCATATCTTCCTATGCTAAAGGAATTTATGAATTTTATGATGCGGAACAAATTGAAGAATTTATTGCTTGGAAGGGTGCTTTTGAACTTGCTAATTTGCTTGAAAATATTGATGATTCACCTTATAAGTATGAGGTTTATGGTATACTTAAATTTTTCTTTGATAATTACAAGGATGAAAATGGCCCTATTCTTGAGTATTTTAATAGATGCTTTGCACAAATGGAAGAGACTAATGCCTTGCAGGACCCTATGGAAGAGGCTAATGCCTTGCAGGCTCCAATGGAAGAAGAAATTGATGAACCTGAAATCTCATTAGATGAAAAAGAGGAGGAGAGTGATGAACAAAAGGAGGAAGAATGGATTAGCTACCCATGCCTACCTTCTAATGAGAGTAACTCTTTATCCCTTACATTATTTGATTGTCCTCCATGCTTACTAAAGGAAGATGAATGTTATGTTCCCGAGTTTTCCTTTGAAAATGTTTATGATAAGGCTCTAGTGCTTATAGATCATGAAAAGCATGCTTTATGTGATAGTTATATTGTTGAGTTTATTCATGAGGCTACTGAAAATTATTATGAGAGAGGAAAATATGGTTGTAGAAGTTTTCATGGTATTGAAACACCTCTCTATGTGCTGAAAGTTTTGAAGTTCCTCTTGTTTTATCTTCCTATCCATGTCACTTTGTTCTTTGCAAATTTATTTGCATACACAATTCCTATGCATAGGAAGTGGGTTAGACTTAAATGTGTTTTGGATTTTCTCCTTGATGCTCTCTTTTAGTTCAACTCATATTTCTTATGTGAGCATCCTCTCAAACTTTTATGCCTGAAGATGATAATATGTCTATTATTCTTGGGAGACCTTTTCTTAAATACTACAGGAGCTATTATTAATGGTAATCAAGGGAAGGTAACCTTCAATGAACACATTGTCTATTTCCTCAATAAGATTGAAAGGACTTATGTTTTTAATTCAATTGAAAATGTTGAGGGCATTCAAGTTGGAGAAATATATTGTCCCATACGAAGAGAAAAATTTGAAACTATTATGATTGGGACCATTGCTATCAAGGTTGAGGTAACATAATCATTAGTGGGATACAAAGTTTTGTCTCATATGGAATTGTTTTGGTAACAATACCTGATCAACCTTTTTAACAAAAGGATTTCATTGAACAAAACAATGTTTTCACCAAGATTATCTCCGCTTACTTCTATTCTATCCATTTTATTTTTTGTGCCAAGAGTAACCTCTAATGAGAGAGAAGTAATGATTGGGAAAGTTGCTGTCCCGAAACAGATTTTTGTGCTTCACCGTAAATATTCCTGAGAGAGCTCTGTACGTCGGATTGAGCTGTACTTTTTTTTTCTTCTGACCCAGGTTGTTATCTAACCTCCGTTAGTTCAACAGTTTTTGATTTGAGGAACATAAGGTCTTCGAAAAATTTCGTCTTTACCTGCTGGTCTGTTTTGACAGATTTCTGCCATTTTCTGCATTTGCTTCTTGTTGGTTCTTTTTTGAGTTCTTTTGGGGAATTGAGCTTTTTGAGGGAAGTGCTACAGTATATCGTGTTCTAATGGGAGTTTATTTGGTGTTAGAACTGATCCTTAAGACTTATTTATCTTAAGTGCACTAATGTTGCTAATAAAGATTATGCGAAGTTTTATATGAAGGAAAGTTTCAGGTGTATGGAAGGAATGAGTAATGAGATGAAGGAGGGAATAAATCTCAAGCTTGGGGATGCCACGCGTGTGACCCCAAGAAATATCCAAGAAGTACAAGCGTCAAATCTTGGGGATGCCCAAGGCATCCCCTTCTTCGTCAATAAAAATCTTAGGTTTCTTCCAAACGCTTCATTTTTATTGTTTCATGCACAATTGTATTGTTCTTGGAGCGTCTTCTTTTTCTTTTTTTTTCTGTATTTTAGTTTGCGTGGTTTGCTTAGTTTGCTGAATAAATTGGTTGGACCCCCTCTTTCATATATTGGTGTTCAGATAGTTTGGTTTGGTTTGGAAAAGAGTAGGAAAGCACATGCTTAAGTGGTAAAGAGAGCTTGTTTTTGACTGTGGCCTATGCTTTGTCATGCCATGTTTGATATTGTTTTAGCTTTATGCTTAGTATTCTTTGCTGTAGCATGACTTGTTATAAACAATTGAGATTGCTTAATGTGCCTTGGATGAATCATGCGTTGTTTTAGCATATTAAAGCATAATATAGTGGTATTCTCCTTTGATGCTTTATTTGGGTTGACTTGGCACATGCTCACACCATGTTATGACTATCTCAAGTCACCATAAGCCTTTATGATCCTTTAGTTTTCAACTTGTAGTATCACTTTATGCTTTGATCAATGATGTTTTGTCGCTCTGCATGATTATGGCCATTATTGCTCTCTCGTTTGTCGCTCCCTTACTATTGCTAGCCTTCACTTTCACTATGTATGTTTTACTCATGTTTCCAACTCCCTAAACCAAATATTTCCAAAGTTTCCTCCATGCCTACCTATTAGCATCATTTGCTGCTCCCGTGCATATTCAATATGCCTTGTTTTCTTCCGAATAAAAAGTTTGCTTTTTATGGGAAAATTAGTTAGTAAAGCTCTCACGAACTTTATGGCACACTTTATTTCCTGCACTTAATAAACCTGAACCATTGTGAACTCTCCATGAAAGTTATATGCTTGCTAACTATAGGCTGGGGATTAGCAGAACCGTTCTGTCACGGGGAACGCTTTCAACACTTGTAAATATATACCCAGATGATACCTTGCTCTTTTGTTTGCAGATGTCGTCGCTGTGAAATAAAAGGGGAGCTTGTAAGCCCATGGAGTTATGTATGTGTGTTAGAGAAACGCCTGGGCTGCTGGTCTAATCCATGCTGACATGATGGAAACCTGCAGCGTAACCATAATGATATCTATGAAGGATTCTTCTTATAAAAAAAGAGAGAGAGATAGCTATTGAGAAAAGAGAAAAAAAAGAGATTTATGAAAAGAGGAAAGAGAGAAAAAAGCACCATTTTCCCATGGTAAATAAGAAGATTGCTGAGATACTCATTGTCTGCTTGCCTTGTCATTTTGATATGGGGATTCTTCCGTATCATCGGGCAAGGGGTACCCCGTTGGCGGTTCTCAATGATACGCACATAGTTACGATGACAAGAACTTACCGGTAACTAAACTTGAGTAGCATGAGGAGCGGCCCTCGTACTCAAGGGACTTGGGATTTTCAGTTTATAGTCTGTCAAGCATATAACTCCGATTGGACCAAACTTTCATCTTAACCACTTTAAAGATGCTTATGATAGGGGCAATGAGAGCTCAAAGCTAATGAGTACCATACTTTCAGCATTTGGAAGCCTTTCAAACTATTCAAAACCTTTTCATTTCCTTGTTGAGTCTCCACATATTCTATGAGAACTTTCTTGAGAGCATAGTGGCCATTCTTAGTTCTACGTGCATTGTCCCAAGACTTGTTGATTGATGCATACCTTGATACTGCTTGTTTTAAACTATTTGTATCAAGTCACTCTTGTAAACTTTGAAGGTGTCCTATGCATTTGCTTTTGCTACTCTATTGAGGGACAAGCTGAATGCCACTATGCCATGTTTTCTTTATGTGAAACAAACAAACGTCTTGCAAAGCATTTTTATTCATGAATCTTTTGTTTGTGCCTTTTCATGTTGCATCATAGTTTCTTCGTCTTATTGCTAGAACTTTGTCTTTCATGTTATGATTGAAGTACTATGATCCTAGCTTTGAATGTTTTATGAATACTTTGATCAAGTCTTTGATGGTGCATGTCACCTCAAAAATTATTCTTTCTTTTTTATCACTTACCTACTCGAGGACGAGCAGGAGTTAAGCTTGGGGATATTGATACATTGAAATGTATCTATAATTTTTGATGCTCCATGCTTGGTTTTATCCACTTTCTTGTGTTTTGTCCACACTTTGGAGTACTTTTCATATGATTTCGTGGACTACACTATTAATAAGAGCCACAGTGCCAGCTGCCTGTTTTCTGCTATTTTTGGTTCCAGGAAAGTCAAAAAATGAATATTCTCGGAATTGGACGAGACAAAAGCCAAAGTGCCTATTTTTCCAGAAGACTCATGGAGCCAGAATACGAGACGGAGGAGGGCCAGGGGCTAGCCACACCACTCCTAGGCGCGGGCTGGGCCTGGCTGCGCCAGGGCATGGTGTGGTGGCCCTAGGCACCCCCTCGACCTCCCTGTTCGCCTATAAGAAGCCTTCTGACCTAAAAACTTCGGGGGGTTCGACGTTTTTCCACGAAAAGTTCCACTGCGCCGCCGCCACCGAAGGGGAGATTCGGGGGACAAAAAGTCTCTGTTCCGGCACCCGGCCAGGACGGGGAAGTGCCCTCGGAGCCATCTCCATCGATCTCCACCATCATCTCCATCGACCATCCATGTTTCCTCCATCTATGAGTGAGCAATCCCCCGCTGTAGGCTATGGGGATGGTAGGAATTGGATGAGATTGTTCATGTAATGGGACCAGATTGTTAGGGCATGGTGCCTAGTATCTTTTATTACTGCTTTATGACTTTGTTGCAACTTGTTGTGTTTAATGCTTGTCACTAGGGCCCGAGTGCCATGATTTCAGATCTGAACATATTATTGATTCATTATGATAGTATTGTTTCTGGTCTTATCTACAAGTTGTATACACACGTTGTTGTCCAGAACCTATGGCCCCGAAGTGACAGAAATCGGGATAACTGGAAGCGAAAGGCTTTGATGTGAGGATCACATGTGTTCACGGAGTGTTAATGCTTTGCTCCAGTGCTCTTAAAAGGAGCACCTTAATTGCCAGTAGTTCCCTAGAGGCCCTGCTGCAAACGGGCTGGCAGGACAAAAGATGTTGTGCAAGATCTCATTGCGAGCACGTATGACTATATATGGAACACATGCCTAGGATTGTCTAGTACTTGGATGCTTTATCTTATTTATCTGCAATTGCCCTATGTTCTGATTGCTATGTGAATTCACTTGTCCATGCAACGCCCGTCCATCCATCCCTATGCCTACCACACTCGAATCCCACTGTTTACTGCTTTTGTTACTACTGTCCTTGCTTTACTACTGCTGCTACTTTACTATTCCTACTACAAAACTGTTGCTACTGATAAACTACTGTGAGCAAGATTGTTTCCAGGTGCATCTGAATTGATAACTCAGTTGTTAAGGCTGATAAATATTCTTTGGCCCCCCTTGTGTCGAATCAATAAATTGGGTTTCACTTCCCTCGAAAATACTGCGATACACCTCCTATGCTTGTGGGTCATCACTGCCCCGTTCAAGAGAAATACGTTTCCGGATTGAGACTTAGAGTCATCCGGATCGGTGTCAAAGCTAGCATCGACATAACACTTAGCGACTAGCTCTTCTTCAGCTCCATATATAAGAAACATATCCTTAGTTCTTCTCAAGTACTTGAGGATGTTCTTTACCGCTATCCAGTGTTCCGAACCTGGATCAGATTGGTACCTACTAGTCAAACTAATAGCATGTGCCACATCAGGTCTTGTACATAGCATGGCATACATAATAGAGCCTGTGGCCGAGGCATAGGGGATCTTATCCATCATCTCTCTTTCTTCCGCCGTAGCCGGACTTTGAGTCTTACTCAATGTCTTGCCTTACAACATAGGTAAGAACCCCTTCTTACTTTCATCCATATTAAACTTCTTTAATATCTTATCAAGGTATGTACTCTTTGATAGCCCAATTAGGTGCCTTGATCTATCTCTATATATTTTAATGCCTAATATATATGACGCTTCACCAAGCTCTTTCATCGAAAATTTGCTGTTTAGATAACTTTTAACACTGTTTAAAAGATCTATATCATTTCCAATCAATAATATGTCATCCACATATAATATCAGAAATGCCACATTGCTCCCACTCACTTTCTTGTAAATACAAGCCTCTCCATAAGTTTGGACAAATCCAAACTCTTTGATCACCTCATCAAAGCGGAGATTCCAACTCCGGGATGCTTGCTTTAGTCCATAGATGGATCGCTGAAGTTTGCATACCTTATTAGCATCCTTAGGATCGACAAAATCCTTAGGTTGTATCATATACAACTCTTCTTCAATATTACCATTGAGGAACACAGTTTTGACATCCATCTGCCATATTTCATAATCGAAATATGCAGCAATTGCTAACATAATCCTAACTGACTTAAGCATCGCTACAGGAGAGAATGTCTCATCGTAGTCAACTCCTTGAATTTGTCGAAACCCCTTTGCGACAAGTTGAGCCTTATATATGGTCACATTACCATTCGCATCAGTTTTCCTTTTGAAAATCCATTTATTCTGAACGGCCTTTCGATCATGAGGTAAGTCCACCAATTTCCAAACTTGGTTCTCGTACATGGATTCCATCTTGGATTTCATGGCTTCTAGCCGTTTGTTGGAATCGGGGATCATCATCGCTTCTTCATACGTCGCAGGGTCATCCATTTCATCAACCATGAAATTCACAACAGGATTGTCGTACAGTTCAAGAGCTGCACATGTCCTGCTTGACCTGCGAGGTTCGGTAGTGTCCTCTTTCGGAGTTTTATGATCATTATCATTAGCTCTCTCTTCATCAGGTGAAGTCAACTCCAAAACAACTTCCGGTGCTGCGCCACTCGCCATTCCATGAAGAGAAGGTTCAATAATCTCTTCGAGTTCTACCTTCCGACTACTCACACCTTTCGCGAGAAACTCCTTCTCAAGAAAGGATCCATTCTTGGCACCAAACACCTTGCCCTCGGATCTGTGATAGAAGGTATACCAAATCGTTTCCTTAGGGTATCCTATGAAGACGCATTTTTCCGCTTTGGGTTCGAGTTTATCTGGGTGAAGTTTCTTCACATAAACATCGCATCCCCAAACTTTAAGAAATGATAGCTTAGGTTTGTTTCCAAAGCATAATTCATACGGTGTCGTTTCAACGGATTTAGATGGTGCCCGATTTAAAGGGAATGCAGTTGTTTCCGGTGCATAACCCCAAAATGACAGTGGCAAGTCAGTCAGAGACATCATAGATCGAACCATATCCAATAAGGTACGATTACGACGTTCCGACACACCATTACGCTGTGGTGTTCCGGCAGGCGTGAGTTGTGAAACTATTCCACACTCTTTCATGTGTGTGCTAAACTCATAACTTAGATACTCTCCTCCACGGTCAGACCGTAGAAATTTGATCTTTCTTTTACGATGATTTTCCACTTCATTCTGAAATTCCTTGAACTTTTCAAAAGTTTCAGACTTGTGTTTCATCAAATAGATATACCCATATCTACTCAAATCATCCGTGAAAGTAACAAAATAACGATATCCACCTCGTGCCGACACACTTATTGGTCCACACACATCAGTGTGTATGATTTCCAATAGATCTGTCGCCCGTTCCATTGAACCGGAAAACGACGTTCTAGTCATCTTACCCATAAGGCATGGCTCACATGTATCAATTGATTCAAAATCAAGTGATTCCAAAAGTCCATCAGAATGGAGTTTCTTCATGCGTTTAACGCCAATATGACCTAGACGACAGTGCCACATATATGCAGATATATCATTATCAAGTTTAATATTTTTAGCATTAACATTATGAATGTGCGTAATATTACTATCGAGATCTATCAGAAATAATCCATTCAACATAGGTGCATGACCATAAAAATATCATTCTTATAAATCGAACAACCATTGTTTTCAGATTTAAATGAATAACCACTTTGCATCAAACACGATCAGGATACAATGTTCATGCTCAGTGCAGGCACCAAATAACAATTATTTAGGTTTATAACTAATCCCGATGGCAAATGGAGAGGTAGCGTCCCGACGGCGATCACATCAACTTTTGATCCATTGCCGACCCGCATCCTAACCTCATCCCTTGCCAGTTGTCGCTTGTTCCGTAGCCCCTGAACCGAGTTACATATATTAGCAACCGATCACGTATCAAATACCCATGTGCTACTGCGAGTACTAGTCAAGTACACATCAATAACATGTATATCACATATACCTTTGTTTGCCTTGCCGGACTTCTTGTCCGCGAAATACTTGGGGCAGTTGCACTTCCAATGGCCAGTCCCCTTACAATAGTAGCACTCGGTGTTAGACTTAGGGCCAGCTCGGGGTTTCTTTTCAGGCGTGGCAACAGACTTGCCACTCTTCTTTCCCTTGTGCTTGCCTTTGTTGTCTTTCTTGAAACCGGTGGTCCTATTGTTCATCAACACTTGATGTTCTTTCCTAATCTCCAATTCTGCAGTCTTAAGCATTGACAGAAGCTCGGGAAGAGACTTCTTCATGCCCTGCATATTATAGTTCATCACGAAGCTCTTGTAGCTAGGTGGCAGAGATTGGAGAACACGATGTATGCCTAAGTCAATGGGAATCGTTATTCCCCAGGACACAAGCTTATCGGCGTACCCAGACATTTTGAGTACGTGCTCACTAACGGAGCTATTTTCCTCCATCATGCAACTAAAGAACTTTTCTGTAGCATTATAACTCTCTACGGCAGCATGGGTATCGAAAATAATTTTCAATTCTCCCATGGTATCAATGGCATTGCCATTTTCGAAATGCTTTCGAAGTTCTGGCTCTAGCCCATACAGTATGCCGCAATGAACTAAGTTGTGGTCCTCCTGACGAGTCACCTAGACATTCTTTTCCTTGTCAGGGGCATCAAGAGCTGGTGGGGGTCCTAGCGGCGCATCTAGCAAATATTGCTTTTGTGCAGCAGTGAGGAGAACCTCAAATTTATTGCCCAGTTGGTGAAGTTGCTACCATTCCCAGCAAGTTTCTGTTTCTCCATGAACACATTGAAATTAAAAGCAGGTGGTGCCATCTACAACACAATTTTAAAGTTTACTTAGACTAAGTTTATGATAGATTGAGTTCAACTAATCCAAATTACTAATGAACTCCCACTCAAAAATGATATCCCTCGTGTCCTTTGGTGATTACATGAACCAAATCCACTACACCAAGTCGGATCATCACGTGAGTTGATGTAGCTTCAAAGGCGAGCATCTATATGGGCATCATATCAATTATATGACTCATGTTTAACCTTTCGGTCCATGTTCCGAGGCCATGTCTGTACATGCTAGGCTCGCGAAGTAAGAACCTTAGTATTCGCGTGTGTAAAACTGTCTTACACCCGTTCCTATGAAAGCGTAGATTTGAGTACACCCGATCATCACGTGATGTCTCGAAACACGATCCACAGAATGGTGCATACTTAAGGAAGAACACATTTTTATCTTGATATCTAAATGAGGGATCATCTTACAATGCTACCAAAAGCGCCAAACTAGCAGTATAAGATGCTAACATCTAATGTGTAAAGTGAGATGATATGGTCCATGCATTTGATCTCTATCACTTGCATCATGGTATGATCTCTATCATTCCTTTGTGTGTAAGGCAAAGGTCTATGGAACTTACACGTTGAGTGTGTTGTAACAGTATCTATCATACATCTACTTACAACAACACCATATCAATACACTAGCCCAGCAACGATCTAAACTAGACGCCTCTAATTTATCAATTGCAAGTTTTAGGGCTTTCGAAGATAGAACCGTTCTCACCTACGAACATGAACCACAACGAGGATAACTAAGTTATTAGCAACTCGTTGTAAATTAGATATTGACTATAGTAGGAGAGACAGACACCTGCCAACCACTTATGCAAAACAAGTTGCATGTCAGTCGTGGAACCGGTCTCATGTACGATGACATGTAAGGTTGGTCCGGGCCGCTTCATCCCACTATGCCACCAATATCCAAAATACATAGAAGATGCAATAACATGATCATCCGCGCCCACATATAAACATATGTGTTCTACCCATGCAAAGCACCTACGCATAGATCGGGCTCTGATACCACTATTGGGTCCGCCGCTTAGAAAACAAAATATTTCCTACGGTGTGAACTACACGCCAAGATCTATCTACTACGTACAAAGCAACGGGTGGACATACATCCAACGAGAACTTACCCTCGAAGACAACGAGTTTTGTTAACGAGTAGGAACTCGTGGTTTATGTAGTCGTACACTTGCCGATCTCAAGATCGTGAGGAAGTCTGAGCGCCGCAACTCAGCAGCGCATCCACACTCGTACACACGTTCAAGCCACCGAAAAGCCTCCACCTCCTCGCTCCAGCGATCCAGCGGAAGCAGCAACTCCTTCTAGATGAAATGCCACCGGGAACATGTATCTAGCTAATCCGAGACCATGGGGGAATAATTCTAGAGGGGGAGAGAAATCCTTCACAAGGAGGTGTGTGGATGAAGGAGGGAATGGGTGGCCTTTTATAGGAGGAGAGGGGGTGCCCCTCTTCCATGGCCGGCGCATGGGGGGCGGGGGTGACCCCTCACCTCCCCATTCATGTGGCAGTAACCCCTCCACATTTAAATGCCTCTTCACATTCCCTTTTAAAGTCTCCACTTTAAATGCATTAAAATTCTCCAAGTTTAATGCTCTCTCATTTAATAAAACTCTTTTTATTAAATTTATTCAGAATTTGGTTAATTACTTTAATTTAAAAAATTCACATATAGCCCCTTGCAATATTTCAATATCACATGCAGAACCACTTTCTGCAATTTCACCCGAAACAATTTCCGGTTTCTATTGAAACAATTCCTACGCTTTGCAATTCTTTCGTCTGAAACATATGTGCTCCAAAATGGTGTCCGGTAACTCTTAAGTGTTCCACCCTACGGTTCGCGAATAATGCAGACATGATCGAGACCCTTCTCCGATCAATAATCAGCAGCGGGACCTGGAGATCCGTACTGACTCCTACACATTCAACGATGACTTCTCTGATCGTGAGAACCTTTAACGCTTGTAACTAAATCCCTTTGTCTCTCGATATATTACATGTCCGAGATTCGATCATCGGTATCTCCATACCTAGTTTGATCTCGTTACCGACATGCACTCTTTTCTCGTTCCGGTGATATAACATTCTAGTGATCACATCACTTGCTTGCAAGCTATCTCAATGTCATATCACCGAGAGGGCCTAGAGTATTTCTATCTGTCATCAGGATTGACAAATTTCACTCTTGATCCATGAGCCTCAACATAACACCTACGTAGTACTGAACCCATCTTTATAGTCTCCCTGTTACGGTGTGACGTTTGATGTTATCAAGATACTCTTCCGGTGTTAGCAATTAACATGTTCTCATGGTCTACGGATAAATATTACTTCGTACGATGTTATAGAAATATAAACATAATGACTTGATCGTAATGCTATACTTCAGATGAATGTTCATCACATCATTCCACCAATGGTGTGACCTTGTTATTAACAACATCCAATGTCCACGATCAGGACACCTTGATCATATTTTTAATCAACAAGCTAGTCTATAAGAGAGGCATAACTAGGAACCCTTTTTGTTTATTAAACACACATGTATTGATGTTTCCGATCAATACAATTCTAGCATGTAAAATAAACATCTATGATATATAAGGAATACATAATACCAAATTTATTATTGCCTCTCAGGGCATATTTCCTTCAACAACAAGATCAATCATATAACCCCGAATTGAAAACTAATATAAGCTATGCAAACAGTGAATGATAGAACTTCTCATTAATATTCCATAACGGAAACTCACACCAAGGGATACATATCTAACGAGAGAGGGGACACTTCCATATTCCAAACCATCCTACATAATAACTCCTCTATTCATGATATGACTCTACTAAAAAGGTAAAAAGATAGAAGATAGTGATATGATACCGCGGCACTACCCCAAGCTTGGAACAAACCAAGGGGATGCCAAACCTGATGACGAATTACTCCTTAGATGGTGGTGGTATCCTCTCGATGAGCTCTCTAATCAGCTTCCCAAAGTCCTCAATCTCGAAAGTGATAGTGCGAATCAACTCCGAGTTGTGCTCAATACGACTCATGATCATTTCAGTTTGTGGATCCCAGCTCTCGTGATTCTTTTTCCATTCTTCCCCCTTGGAGTCTTCTTTTCCTGCATGGTTATGGATGAAGGTATGGAAGGGATTCTTGGTGTGTGGAGGAACTGACCTTGGAGCCAAACTATGATGAGGAGGCTTCCCTCCAATGGCTGGATTTGCCACCACTCCAATGCTTGCAATGGTAGTGCCGGTATGCGGATATTGGCCTTGCTCCTCTTCACCTTCACTCTTGACCTCCTTCTCCTTCCCGGGGTCTTGGAGGTCTTCCTCCATGGGATCCTTCCCTTTATCCTTGGCAGACACCATTGTGCTTCTAAGCTTTTAAAGAGTATGTCCTGACAGAAACAGATCGAAAAAAAACACGACGAAAGCACGATATACGGACCTCTGGGGATCTAGGGGATTATATATTACGAAGTTTCATATCAAAGGAAGGTACTTGGTGAAAACGAGTCGGAGGCAGAGTCCGGGGTGGACTCACCACCTGGTGGCGCGGCCAGGGGTGGGCCCGCGCCACAGGGTGGTGTGAGCCACCCTGGCTCCGTTTCCGTCCCTTTTTCGCTTCGTAGCTTTCCTTATTGTCTAAAAACTACAAAAATATAGTTAGATAGTATTTTCGCGGAACTTTTCTTACCAGAACTGTAACATCCCAATTTCGGCAACCCTGATTAGTTGTTCAGAATGCAAAAGTCAGGGGGAACAAAAACTTTTTCTTGTTTAATACTGAAGTGTTTGCTTTTGTTTGGATATGCTTATCCATGTGAATGTGTATTAGATGATATACTCCTTACCTTAACACCAGTTGACCAAAGCTACTTTCCTAAAACTGTCTTGGCTTAATTTCCATATTCTCAAATGTTTGGCAATTCAAAACCTGAGCCAAGATGCTTATGGAACCAAAACTATTTTAGTAGCTTCTATTGATAAAACTATGGAGAGCTATATAACATAATCTCCTTATGTTTTCAAGATAGTCTCTTCTACTATTCTCATCTCTAGGTTTAACCAAACCTTTTTATGAAGCATTTGAACTCTAATCTTGGTAGAGATACCAAGGACCTTACCTTGCTCAAACTCCAACCTATTCAAAATACCCATCCTTACCTCGAGCTAGGCTTTATGGTAACCCTAGTAGTAGGTTTGCTTAGGTTATAACATGAGTTGCCTTGATCTGCTGTCTGATGAGTTGCCTTGATCTGCTGTTTGACTTGTTTGCTTAGGAAGTAGTATGAGACACTTTTGGAGCTCATCCTCTAGGATCAAGGTACCTTAAGGTCACCCAACCCTAAGCAAGAATACACCCTGGATCAAACCTCTAGCCACCTTGTGATCATCTAAAACACTTAACCAGATCAATTCTGAAGTGATCCATTCTAGAAGTTTCTAAGTCAATGAAGCCCAATATCAAGCATGGATCCCTTCTAATCAATATACTCTTCAATATCATCTAATTGATGATGCTTGGGTACTTTTCCATCCATCAAAATCATCACCACCCACATTCTAGTCAAAAACCCTAACTCTGCCAAATTTGGCTAAGTCAGGAAAACTATTTCCAACATCACCTTTTTGAATGCCTCCCTTTCCCAATCCTTGTGCACTTTTTTTAATTCACTTGAACCATCTTGTTAAACATCCTAAGTAATAACAAGTCCCAATCTTGACCTTGGTTAGATCTTCATCCTACCCACTTGTTCTTGATGGTTTGCAGGCAAGATAATAACTTTTTCCTGCAAATCTAGTCAACATGCCTACTTTGCTAGAAGCTCACACCACGATCCAACCATCCATGGAACAAATATTTGCATGATTTTGTTCTACTCACATAGGTCTATCATTACCTACTTCACTTGATCCAATTGGATCCTTGAGCTGTTTACACCCACAAGGTTTTGAAGGCTAGATGATAATCTGCTTTGGCAGTCTTATTTTATTCAAAGTTTGAAAGCTTGCCATGGTGAGATCAAGCAAGATCAAGCTCAAACCCCTACACCATTGAAATCTACATCACTTGTTCTATCCAACCATCTAGCCCATGCCCCAAGGGGAGATCTGAACTCCAAGTTACAACCATGTTTTGATGGTATGAAATTAACATCACCCTAGATGCTTAATCAAAGGTATTTCATTCCCAAAATCTACTTGGATTCTCCAATCCAAAGGTTTAAAATGCTTGCTACACCTTTTCTACATCATCTACATTTATCATCAAGATTTATCAAATTTTACCCATAATTATTTTGGCTCCAAATCAATTTAATTCTTTAATAGACAAATTCTTCAAAACCTCTTCCACAAGGGAAAGTTTGGATTTTTCCAAAACACCTCCCCAATTTTTGGCTCATTTGAGATCCATATACCATACCCTATCATCCAACTTCAAAAATAAATATTTTGAAGAGCTTTATTATTCCTCTTTTCCCATTTTCTTAAATGGCTGAATTGGAATAATAATTCTTTTAAATACTTTATCTTCCAATAAATCTTGGGAAAATTCCCCTAAGTGTGTATTCACCTTTGGGACTATCTCACATCAAAAACTCCACTTATCCAATGTAAAATTTTCAAATGATCTTCTAGAACCTACTTCTGCAGTTTTTGAATAAATGAATTTAAGTGGACTTTAAATCTCTAGAAAAATCCCAAATAATTCCTGGATATCTACCTTGACCTCATCTATCTACCAGTACCATCTCCCTAATTTTTGTCTTATAAAAATTATCAAACTAACTTCACAAGCCTCAAATCGATCAAATATGGCAAACTAGGAATTAATTGATCTAGACCAAGGATCAATCACCACCAAGGCTCACCACCACTCCACCACAGCAACCAGCACTCCTTCCTGGTCGTGTCTACTGTAGCTATCACTTTAGTAGCTTGTCCTCTAGTGCTTGGACACTAGTGTTTAGCCCCATATGAGTGGCTTGTCTTGCAAAACTTCTACTCCCCTCACACCTGCTACCACCCTTCCCCTCTGCTCTGCAACTCGACCTGGAAAACCACCTTCCCTGCCCATAGCCTCCACTCCCTGGTTTCCCCTCCTCTCTCCCATGCCCAATGGACCAAGTCCATGATGAATCTCTCCCCTTCGTTTATAAGGACCAGAGGCCTCCACCCCACCCCCTGCTCCCTCATTTCTCTCCCTCACACTCCACCGCACTCCCCCAGTACCCCTTCTCCTCTCCTCTGCCTTGCTCTGCTCAAAGGAAGAAGAAAGAGCTCCTCTCGGCCTTGGTCAAGATCAGGCCGTAAGACGTCTCTCCCACTCGCCTTTCCTCTGCATGTAGTTGTACTGCGGACCCTCTCGTCCTCCTCTATCTAACCCATGTTTTCTCCTTGCCCAGGCCCCTCTGTACCGACGTCGCCGCAAGCTTGAGACCGAGCGGAGCCTCACCTACAACCCCAGCGTCCTAGACCCTCAACCCTGCTGCATGCACCGCTAAGGAGACTCCCCGAACCTCCCCCACCCTCCTCAATGGCCTCCTAGTCGGTGTGTAGCATCACCTGAGGCCACCCCGGCGAGCTCCCAACGGTTGTACCGCCACCGTACGGCTCGCGGCATCAGATCTAAGTCAACCCCCACCGTGCCGCCCATCTGCGGGATCGCCGTCGTCTACCACGTCGTCTCCGCCACCCCACGGTCGCCAGCGATCCCTCTAGTAAGCTCCCCGAGCCCCGCCACGAGCCACATAAGGTTCCGACGAGACCCCACTGTGACAGAGGTAGACGATGCTCGGGCACCGTTTAGATCGCTCTTAGCCCAATGGCCTGGATCCGCGTGTGCCCCTTCGCCCTCCACCCCTATGAATGCTAGGCCCCGGTCGTCAGCGGTTTCAAACCCCACTCCCGCGCGGCCCCGCCTGCCTCGGTTGGGCCGCCTCCTCGCCGCCTGGCCCAACTACTCCCAGATCCCAGCCACAGCAGCCCTGGCCTCTTTTCTTTTTATATTAATTCCTTTTTCCAGATATGTTAATTAGGCTGCTTGGTTTAATTCAAACAAAAATGGAAAACCCTATATTTTGTACAGATCCAAGTTTATACATGTTCCCACATGAACTGTCTAACATGCAAAACCTGCCCCTTTCCAAAAATATTTTTTATTATTTGTTGGCATTTTAATCTGCCAAACAGTATATCCCAGGAAGTTGTAGATATCCAATTGGGATGAATCAAAGTTCCCCTAGAAGGTAAATTCCATACCACTCAATCAGCATAGGTCTCATGTCAAGGTGAACTCTAGTCTGCATGTAGCAAAAATAACAAAAACAAAGACTTTTTTGCCTTTAGAAAATTCCCTAGACCAAATCATGAGTCCAATTGACCCCCAATTCTAAATCCCAGTGATGTGGTACACTAAGGCCTATCCAAATCCAGGGGCTCATGATTTATTAAGCCTTGGATGTTTTTTTGTGAATTAAACTATTCTGTGCATGGTTTAATCACTTCTAAATTCACTACAGTAGTTCTGCTGAATCCAAAAAGATTGATTCCAATTTCTACAGAAATTTATTTAAACTACCTACCATGTTTCCTTGGAATCAAATCAAAATCTACTGTAGATATAATTTGGTGAAAAAGACAAAAACCCCATAGAACTGCCTTTGGGAATTTCTTGAGGGCATTCTAGTAATTATCTTGACTTGATCCCAACTCTCAGTGAACAAGTACATCAATCCCTACCTAACAACCCAAGGAAATAATTTTTGGAGCTCCAGAAATTCTCTGGTGAATTATTTCCTAAAACTAGAGTCTTTTCACTATAAAAAATCACTATAAATCTTTGGTAATGATAAATAGTGAAACCACTTTTGTTAGTTTCATTTTATCAATACCTATCTGTTGGTATCATGTTTTTACAATGGTACCATACAGAATATGGGCTAGTCCAAAAATCCATCTCTTAGGTAGTTTCTAGACTATAAATCCTAAGGGGTATTCATTCCCTTCTCCAAGGCCATCGCAATCTCCTAAAACCATCCTCTCAAAACAATCTGAACCTTAATTGGAGTTTATTCAATTGCTTGTTTGCTGAATGGTAGTGGTTATTGTATGCCTTGTAATGATTGTGCCCTTTTGTTTGTTTGCATGTGTTCCCCATCGACGATAGTTGTGATTATATCGAGAGAGCAAAAGAAGATGGTTATTATTGTATATTGGGTATTCTAAGAAGAAGCCCAGGGGACAATTATGCCATATTGCTGGTCATCAGGCAAGCCACCTTCTTGCTCATAAGCCTTGTCCTAATATTTTACTTATGCATGTTTTAACTACTGTTTATTAAAACTGCATCTTTTAACTTTATGTTGACGTATAATATATTTATGGTAGTGGTTTGGCTCCTCCGAACTATTACACTTCTGTACTATTAAGTACAACCCCCTTGGTGTTACCTACTTGCCCCTAGTAGAATAGATGGTGTATTACACCATACCCCTTTCGAGACGCCAATTTAGCCGAAGCAAAGCTAGAGGATGGTAAGACCCCCGAAAAGGCTTTTTACCAAATGTTTTATGATAAACCTTGGTGAGGTGGGACCTCCCAATATATGTTGAGAAAGAAAAAGGTTTATTTTACAATATGCTGAAGGAAAACCAGAGGAAAAAGGTTTACGAAAACGCACATGGTTCTCTGCATGTTTTGATAGAACAATTAACCCTGTGCAACCACATTACTCTGGAATGGGACAGGGCTGGATTTGATGTTTGTCTGTTCTGGTATAAGCTGCCTCGCAACTACTACAGGGGATCGGGGATCCCTGGAGGGTGGGCCTTCTCCGATAAAGGTGGGACCTGGAGAAGGAACGAAGGGTCGGCATGCCTCCACGCGTTACTATGGGCCCCTCATTGAAAGCGCGCACTCTCGAGGAGTGGAAAAAGTTTGCGAGTACATTCAAAGTACTCACCAGCATTGTCCCTGGCTATTAACGTGGCCAGATTTCAAGAAGATGGCGTCGGCAACTTTGCGATCTAGGACGTTCTCCTAGTAAGTTGCCTGTAGGTTAAGGCATGGCTCGGGCTCTGCGCTTGAAGAAGTTCCACAGATGATTATTGATGTAGCCATAAAGGCATTCCTGTAAGTCTTGTAATTCGGTATATTCTCGGATGATGTAATGGTACTTGTCGGTTATGTTCCACGACTAACTGATCATGGGATCGAGGTTGTATGCATAACAGGGATTCTCGGAGGATTAATCCGGGGGTCTCACAGACTTGGTATCAGAGCCATCCTAACTGTAGGAGAACCTTAGTTAGCATGGTCATTAGAAAGGAACCTTATTTTGCAAACCCAGCTTTCGAAAACTAGTTTCTCAATGAGTTTCAAAAAGTTCTACTTCTTCTCTTACTCTAAGTAAATGCTTTCGAAAATGGTTTCCTCTAACTCTCGTCCAAACTTCAAACCTACGGATTTTAAATAACTTGGATCTAGCACCCGGTGAAGACAACGATAGCAAGATGAAGACAAGGAGCTACCAGCAAACACGAGGAGACTACAATATCGCTCTATCAGCGGAATTAGAAGAAATCGGGTGTTGCACTATCAAGAAGCGTCTAGGATACGATGAAGGCATCATCTGCAAGATAGTGACTCCGACCTGAAGAAAGACGATTATCTAGGGTCAATAGTCCTAAGAATAGGATTCCCCTACATCGCAAGTAGTTAACTCATTGGTCCCTAGTGTTTACCGTGTTTGCCTGCCTAAGTGCATCCTGTGTTGCTTAATGTGTGTTGTCTACTGAGGACATTGCGATTCCCTCGCTCTGTTCGCCTTGTTTATATGCTCTGGTTTGCTTTGACCTCCTTAAAAATGTGACTCGAGGAGCGATAACCCACCTAGTAACTCAGGAAAATTCCCGTGTTAGATGTCGGTAATGGGACCTAGACTAACCTCGACAGTATATGGGAGGAAAAGCATCGCAAGAACCAGGAGTTTGACATAGTCAAGTCTGAGTCAACTCGAAGATTTCACCTCAGCAGGATGGCATACCTCGTCAAACCCAGCTCGCAAGAACCGTCAATAGCACCCCACTCCCTTGTTCCTCAGTCTACTATAGCAAGAATTCCGTTGGATCTAGAAGTCGATCATCGACGGATCCTCAATCTCCCCCAGAAACCACCTGATAAGCCAACCAAGACAAGGAGTGAAGACCTAACCACACTAACCTTTAGTGTATTAGAGCTTCTGACCGCCTCAGAAGACTACTTACTATAGTCGACCCTACTCAAAACGACGGAAGTTCCTCCCGAGAAGTCAGAAGTACCCCGGAAACCGGATGCTAAAGAAGCGAAGAAAAAGAGTCCACTCAGCCATCAAGCAGAAGCAAGCCAGAAATTCAAGTGAATACCACCTACCCGACGCTGACTACCTCAACCCTTACTGAATACTGGCAAGAAGAGTCGTAACCCACTAACGTACCTTGAGCTAACACCCCCCCTAAAGGCTTTGTTAGGAAACTAGCCCCGCCAAGGGTTGATAAAGTAGGGCATCGCTCGAAGACCCCAGCTCAAAACTCCGAGAAGATACCGCCTGTCGCTAACATCAGGTCAGCACTCCCAGACAGAAGATCCACAACCCTCCCAAAGCACCTTAGTGAAGCTCTAAGGTGGAAACACTGCGTCTTTCCAACTCAATCTCCCGAAGACGGTCTACCGGAAGGTACTTTAGAAGAGATCTCAGGATCTGACGTCCCTTCGCCAAACAACCACCCGTGACTTATCTGATGAGAAACCAACTGAAGATTCTATAAAGTCCCTCCGCTACTTCAGCTGAAGACCCACCCGAAGGACCGCCGAACCGCTAACCCCTAGGTCTTTAATGCTTAGAGGACGTGAGACTCCCATGACTCCACTAGGCTAAGTACGAATAACAATAGTATATAAGCCCAGTAATTCATAATCCCCGGAAGACTTCTGAAGAACTCGACTATAGGGAAAAGATGGACGACAATCTTTAGAACCTCCATCAGTGAAGTCAAGAAGGAAGGAATGCGTTATCTCCGAACTAACCTCATCAAATCCTAAGGGGGAAAGACTGTGTCTTTCCCACCCAAAAATAGGGTAACCCCTCGCCAGGAGCAACCTCAGGAGTCCTGACCCCAAAAATCGTTAAATAGGATACGCTACGACCCTAAGGAAAAGCGGTAAATCCCTAGACAAAGGTACTCCCAACAGTAGACTCTATCCTCCGACGAGAACCCTGTGAAGTTCAGCATCGAGGTAGTCTGCCCAGTCTAAGCCCTCGAGATATGGAGTCCGGAAGGAACAGAAGGACATCCCTCGCAATCGGGACTACGTTCCACTCAACTCTCCGAGCATCCCGGAGGACTGAAGCTCAAGTTCATCGACAGAGTAGTCACTTTTAAAGAGGGAGTCTGTAAGATAGTACGCGTAAGACACCTAGTATCAACCCAGCTCAAAATCCCCTAACCCTACTATTCGGAATCTCGGGACGAGATTCTTTTAAGGGGTAAAGAGCTGTAACATCCCAATTTCGGCAACCCTGATTAGTTGTTTAGAATGCAAAAATCAGGGGAACAAAAACGTTTTCTTATTTAATACTAAAGTGTTTTCTTGTTGGTTGGATATGCTTATGCATATGAATGTGTATTAGATGATATACTCCTTACCTTAACACTAGTTGACCAAAGCTACTTTCCTAAAACTGTCTTGGCTTAATTTCCATATTCTCAAATGTTTTGACAATTCAAATCCTGAGCCAAGATGCTTATGAAACCAAAACTATTTTAGTAGCTTCTATTGATAAAACTATGGAGAGTTATATAACATAATCTCTTTATGTTTTCAAGATAGACTCTTCTACTATTCTCATCTCTAGGTTTAACCAAACCTTTTATGAAGCACTTGAACTCTACTCTTGGTAGAGATACCAAGGACCTTACCTTGCTCAAACTCCAACCTATTCAAAATATCCATCCTTACCCCAAGCTAGGCTTGATGGTAACCCTAGTAGTAGGTTTGCTTAGGTTATAAGATGAGTTGCCTTCATCTGCTGTCTAATGAGTAGCCTTGATCTGCTGTTTGACTTGTTTTCTTAGGAAGTAGTATGAGCCACTTTTGGAGCTCATCCTCTAGGATCAAGGTACCTTAAGGTCACCCAACCCTAAGTAAGAATACACCCTGGATCCAATCTCTAGCCACCAGGTGATCTCAAGCAAGATCAAGCTCAAACCCCTACACCATTGCAATCTACATCACTTGGTCTATCCAACCATCTGCCCCATGCCCCAAGGGGAGATCTGAACTCGAAGTTACAACCATGTTTTGATGGTATGAAATTAACATCACCCTAGATTCTTAATCTAAGGTATTTCACCAAAACTCATCTTGGATTCTCCAATACCAAGATTGCAAAAGCTTGCTACACCTTGTCTACATCATCTACATTGATTATCAAGATTTATCAAATTTTACCCATAATTATTTTGGCTCCAAATCAATTTAATTCTTTAATAGACAAATTCTTCAAAACCTCTTCCATAAGGGAAAGTTTGGATTTTTCCAAAACACCTCCCCAACTTTTGGCTCATTTGAGATCCATATACCATACCCTATCATCCAACTTCAAAAATAAATATTTTTGAAGAGCTTTATTATCCTTTTTGCCCATTTTCTTAAATGGCTGAATTGGAATAATAATTGTTTGAAATACTTTTATCTTCCAATAAATCTTGGGAAAATTCCCCTAAGTGTGTATTCACCTTTGGGACCATCTCACATCAAAAACTCCACTTAGCCAATGTAAAAATTTCAAATGATCTTCTAGAAACTACTTCTGCCAATTTTTGAATAAATGAATTGAAGTGGACTTAAATATCTAGAAAAATCCCAAAAAATTCCTGGATATCTACCTTGACCTCATCTATCTACCAGTACCATCTCCCTAATTTGTCTTATACAAATTATAAAACTTACTTCAGAAGCCTCAAATGGAA
>OU342745.1:161706807-161851065 GCA_910589775.1 Avena eriantha
AAATACTTTTATCTTCCAATAAATCTTGGGAAATTCCCCTAAGTGTGTATTCACCTTTGGGACTATCTCACATCAAAAACTCCACTTATCCAATGTAAAAATTTCAAATGATCTTCTAGAACCTACTTCTGTAGTTTTTGAATAAATGAATTTAAGTGGACTTTAAATCTCTAGAAAAATCCAAAATAATTCCTAGATATCTACCTTGACCTCATCTATCTACAGTACCATCTCCCTAATTTTGTCTTATAAAAATTATCAAACTAACTTCACAAGCCTCAAATCGATCAAATATGGCAAACTAGGAATTAATTGATCTAGACCAAGGATCAATCACCACCAAGGCTCACCACCACTCACCACAGCAACCAGCACTCCTTCCTGGTCGTGTCTACTGTAGCTATCACTGTAGTAGCGTGTCCTCTAGTGCTTGGACACTAGTGTTTAGCCCCATATGAGTGGCTTGTCTTGCAAAAATTCTACTCCCCTCACACCTGCTACCACCCTTCCCCTCTGCTCTACAACTCGACCTGGAAAACCACCTTCCTGCCCACAGCCTCCACTCCCTGGTTTCCCCTCCTCTCTCCCATGCCCAATGGACCAAGTCCATGATGAATCTCCCCTTCGGTTTATAAGGACCAGAGGCCTCCACCCCACCCCCTGCTCCCTCATTCTCTCCCTCACACTCCACCGCACTCCCCCGTACCCCTTCTTCTCTCCTGCCTTGCTCTGCTCGAAGGAAGAAGAAAGAGCTCCTCTTGTCCTTGGTCAAGATCAGGCCGTAAGACGTCTCTCCCACTCCCCTTTCTCTGCATGCAGTTGTACTGCGACCCTCTCGTCCTCCTCTATCTAACCCCTGTTTTCTCCTTGCCCAGGCCCCTCTGTACCGACGTCGCCGCAAGCTTGAGACCGAGCGGAGCCTCACCTACAACCCCGGCGTCCCAGACCCTCAACCCTGCTGCATGCACCGCTAAGGAGACTCCCCGAACCTCCCCACCCTCCTCAATGGCCTCCTAGTCGGTGTGTAGCATCACCTGAGGCCACCCCGGCGAGCTCCCAACGGTGTACCGCCACCGTACTGCTCGTGGCATCAGATCTACGTCAACCCCCACCGTGCCGCCCATCTGCGGGATCGCCGTCGTCTACCTCGTCGTCTCACCACCCCCACGGTCGCCAGCGAGCCCTCTAGTAAGCTCCCCGAGCCCCGCCACGAGCCACCTAAGGTTCCGACGAGACCCCGCTGTGACAGAGGTAGACGATGCTCGGGCACCGTTAGATCGCTCTTAGCCCAATAGCCTAGATCCGCACGTGCCCCTTCGCCCTCCACCCCTTAGAATGCTAGGCCCCGGTCGTCAGCGGTTTCAAACCCACTCCCGCGTGCCCGCCTGCCCCGGTTGGGCGCCTGGCCCAACTACTCCCAGATCCCAGCCCAGCAGCCCTGGCCTCTTTTCTTTTTTATTAATTCCTTTTCCAGATATGTTAATTAGGCTGCTTGGTTTAATTCAAAACAAAAATGGAAAACCCCATATTTTGTACAGATACAAGTTATACATGTTCCCACATGAACTGTCTAACATGCAAAACCTACCCCTTTCCAAAAATAATTTTTATATTTGTTGGCATTTAATCTGCCAAAGAGTATATCCCAGGAAGTTGTAGATATCCAATTGGGATGAATCAAAGTTCCCCTAGAAGGTAAATTCCATACCAATCAATCAGCATAGGTCTCATGTCAAGGTGAACTCTAGTCTGCATGTAGCAAAAATAACAAAAACAAAGACTTTTTGCCTTTAGAAAATTCCCTAGACCAAATCATGAGTCCAATTGACCCAATTCTAAATCCTAGTGATGTGGTACACTAAGGCCTATCCAAATCCAGGGGCTCATGATTTATTAAGCCTTGGATGTTTTCTGTGAATTAAACTATTCTGTGCATGGTTTAATCACTTCTAAATTCACTACAGTAGTTCTGCTGATCCAAAAAGGTTGATTCCAATTCTACAGAAATGTATTTAAACTACCTACCATGTTTCCTTGGAATCAAATCAAAATCTACTATAGATATAATTTGGTGAAAAAGACAAAAAACCCCATAGAACTGCCTTTGGGAATTTCTTGAGGGCATTCTAGTAATTATCTTGACTTGATCCCAACTCTCAATGAACAAGTACATCAATCCCTACCTAACAACCCAAGGAAATAATTTTGGAGCTCCAGAAATTCTCTGGTGAATTATTTCCTAAAACTAGAGTCTTTTCACTATAAAAAATCACTATAAATCTTTGGTAATTGATAAAATAGTGAAACCACTTTTGTTAGTTTCATTTTATCAATACCTATCTGTTGGTATCATGTTTTTACAATGGTACCATACAGAATATGGGCTAGTCCAAAAATCCATCTCTTAGGTAGTTTCTAGACTATAAATCCTAAGGGGTTCATTCCTTCTCCAAGGCCATCGCAATCTCCTAAAACCAATCCTCTCAAAACAATCTGAACCTTAATTGGAGTTTATTCAATTGCTTATTTTCTGAATGGTAGTGGTTATTGTATGCCTTGTAATGATTGTGCCCTTTTGTTTGTTTGCATGTGTCCCCATCGACGATAGTTGTGATATATCGGAGAGCAAAAGAAGATGGTTATTATTGTATATTTGGGTATTCTAAAGAAGAAGTCCAGGGACAATTATCCCATATTGCTGGTCATCAGGCAAGCCACCTTCTTGCTCATAAGCCTTTTCCTAATATTTTACTTATGCATGTTTTAACTACTGTTTATTAAACTGCATCGTTTTACTTTATGTTGTCGTATAAATATATTTATGGTAGTGGTTTGGCTCCTCCGAACTATTACACTTCTGTACTATTAAGTACAAACCCCTTGGTGTTACCTACTTGCCCCTAGTAGAATAGATGGTGTATTACACCATACCCCTTTCGAGACCCCGATTTAGCCGAAGCAAAGCTAGAGGATGGGAAGACCCCGGAAAAAGGCTTTTACCAAATGTTTTATGATAAAACCTTGGTGAGGTGGGACCTCCCATATATGTTGAGAAGAAAAAGTTTATTTTACAATATGCTGAAGGAAAACCAGAGGAAAAAGGTTTACAAAAATGCACATGGTTCTCTGCATGTTTTGATAGAACAATTAACCCTGTGCAACCACATTACTATGGAATGGGACAGGGCTGGATTTGATGTTTGTCTGTTCTGGTATAAGCTGCCTCGCAACTACTACAGGGGATCGGGGATCCCTGGAGGGTGGGCCTTCTCCGATAAAGGTGGGACCTGGAGAACGAACGAAGGGTCGGCATGCCTCCACGCGTTACTATGGGCCCCTCATTGAAAGCGCGCACTCTCGAGGAGTGGAAAAAGCGCTCCGGTTGGTCCTCGCCCGATGTCCAGTTTTGAGGGGATTAACACCCATAGGGTAGGCACTTATATTGGAGTGGGCATCCGGAGAGTCTTGATTGGTTACTCGACCCACGATCGTGAAGATCAGGGTAGTGTACCCAGATGGTGTGGGTGGTAAAGTGTACAACCTCTGGAGAGTGTAAATCTATTCGAATAGCCATGTACGCGGTCATGGACGGTTGGGAAGGTTGCTGTAGAGCGGTGCTGGTTTTGTTTTCAAAAAGGATTTCGGAAAAGAAATGGTTTTGGAAATGTTTTGACCATGGGATGGTCGGGAAGGATACCTGCTTTGACCATGGGATGGTCAGAGAGGTATGGAAGGAGTTTGGTCGTGGGACGACCTGGCAACGGGAACAAATGGGTGACCCAGTCCTGATGTTTTCCAAAACTTTTTTAAAAAGTTTCCAAAATCTTACAAAAGTTTTCAACAAAGATATGTAGATGCTATATCTACAAGAGAAACTAATTGAGAAAAGAACCTCTCTTGGAGCCCTCCTACTACCACAGCCATATTGCATAGTATTTAGGTGGTTTGTGAGTACATTCAAAGTACTCACCAGCATTGTCCCTGGCTATTAACGTGGCCAGATTTCAAGAAGATGGCGTCGGCAACTTTGTGATCTAGGATGTTCTCCCAGTCAGTTGCCTGTAGGTTAAGGCATGGCTCGGGCTCTGCGCTTGAAGAAGTTCCACAGATGATTATTGATGTAGCCATAAAGGCATTCCTGTAAGTCTTGTAATTCGGTATATTCTCGGATGATGTAATGGTACTTGTCGGTTATGTTCCACGACTAACTGATCATGGGATCGAGGTTGTATGCATAACAGGGATTCTCGGAGGATTAATCCGGGTCTCGCATACTTGGTATCAGAGCCATCCTAACTGTAGGAGAACCTTAGTTAGCATGGTCATTAGAAAGGAACCTTATTTTGCAAACCTAGCTTTCGAAAACTAGTTTCTCAATGAGTTTCAAAAAGTTCTACTTCTTCTCTTACTCTAAGTAAATGCTTTCGAAAATGGTTTCCTCTAACTCTCGTCCAAACTTCAAACCTACGGATTTTAAATAACTTGGATCTAGCACCCGGTGAAGACAACGATAGCAAGATGAAGACAAGCAGCTACCAGCAAACACAAGGAGACTACAATATCGCTCTATCAACGGAATCAGAAGAAATCGGGGTGTTGGACTGTCAAGAAGCGTCTAGGATACGATGAAGGCATCATCTGCAAGATAGTGACTCCGACCTGAAGAAAGACGATTATCTAGGGTCAATAGTCTTAAGAATAGGATTCCCCTACATCTCAAGTAGTTAACTCATTGGTCCCTAGTGTTTACCGTGTTTGCCTGCCTAAGTGCATCCTGTGTTGCTTGATGTGTGTTGTCTACTGAGGACATGGCGATTCCCTCGCTCTGTTCGCCTTGTTTATATGCTCTGGTTTGCTTTGACCTCCTTAAAAATGTGACTCGAGGAGCGATAACCCACCTAGTAACTCAGGAAAATTCCCGTTTTAGATGTCAGTAATAGGACCTAGACACCTCGAGAGTATATGGGAGGAAAAGCATCGCAAGAACCAGGAGTTCGACATAGTCAAGTCTGAGTCAACTCGAAGATTTCACCTCAGCAGGACGGCATACCTCATCAAACCCAGCTCGCAAGAACCGTCAATAGCACCCCACTGCCTTGTTCCTCAGTCTACTACAGCAAGAATTCCGTTGGAGCTGGAAGTCGATCACCGACGGATCCTCAATATCCCCCAGAAACCACCTGATAAGCCAACCAAGACAAGAAGTGAAGACCTAACCACACTAACCTTTAGTGTATTGGAGCTTCTGACCGCCTCAGAATACTACTAACTATAGTCGACCCTACTCAAAACGACGGAAGTTCCTCCGAGAAGTCAGAAGTACCCAGGAAACCGGATGCTAAAGAAGCGAAGAAAAAGAGTCCACTCAGCCATCAAGCAGAAGCAAGCCAGAAATTCAAGTGAATACCACCTACCCGACGCTGACTACCTCAACCCTTACTGAATACTGGCAAGAAGAGTGGTAACCCACTAACGTACCTTGAGCTAACACCCCCCCTAAAGGCTTCGTTAGGAAACTAGCCCCGCCAAGGGTTGATAAAGTAGGGCATCGCTCGAAGATCCCAGCTCAAAACTCCAAGAAGATACCGCCTGTCGCTAACATCAGGTCAGCACTCCCGGACAGAAGATCCACAACCCTCCCAAAGCACCTTAGTGAAGCTCTAAGGTGGAAACACTGCGTCTTTCCAACTCAATCTCCCGAAGACGGTCTACCAGAAGGTACTTTAGAAGAGATCTTAGGATCTGACGTCCCTTCGCCAAACAACCCACCGTGAGTTATCCGATGAGAAACCAACTGAAGATTCTATAAAGTCCCTCCGCTACTTCAGCTGAAGACCCACCCGAAGGACCGCCGAACCGCTAACCCCTAGGTCCTTAATGCTTAGAGGACGTGAGACTCCCATGACTCCACTAGGCTAAGTACGAATAACAATAGTATATAAGCCCAGTAAGTAAGTCATAATCCCCGGAAGACTTCTGAAGAACTCGACTATAGGGAAAAGATGGATGACAATCTTTAGAACCTCCATCAGTGAAGTCAAGAAGGAAGGAATGCGTTATCTCCGAACTAACCTCGTCAAATCCTAAGGGGGAAAGACTGTGTCTTTCCCACCCAAAAAAAGGGTAACCCTTGCCAGGAGCAACCTCAGGAGTCCTGACCCCAAAAATCGTTAAATAGGATACACTACGACCCTAAGGAAAAGCGGTAAATCCCTAGACAAAGGTACTCCAAACAGTAGACTCTATCCTCCGACGAGAACCCTGTGAAGTTCAGCATCGAGGTAGTCTGCCCAGTCTAAGCCCTCGAGATATGGAGTCCGGAAGGAACAGAAGGTCATCCCTCGCAATCGGGACTAGGTTCCACTCAACTCTCCGAGCATCCCAAAAGACTGAAGCTCAAGTTCATCGACAGAGTAGTCACTTTTAAAGAGGGAGTCTGTAAGATAGTACGCGTAAGACACCTAGTATCAACCCGGCTCAAAATCCCCTAACCCTACTGTTCAGAATCTTGGGACGAGATTCTTTTAAGGGGGAAAGAGCTGTAACATCCCAATTTCGTCAACCCTGATTAGTTGTTTAGAATGCAAAAATCAGGGGGACACAAAACGTTTTCTGTTTAATACTAAAGTGTTTGCTTGTTGTTTGGATATGCTTATGCATATGAATGTGTATTAGATGATATACTCCTTACCTTAACACTAGTTGACCAAAGCTACTTTCCTAAAACTGTCTTGGCTTAATTTCCATATTCTCAAATGTTCTGACAATTCAAATCCTGAGCCAAGATGCTTATGAAACCAAAACTATTTTAGTAGCTTCTATTGATAAAACTATGGAGAGTTATATAACATAATCTCTTTATGTTTTCAAGATAGACTCTTCTACTATTCTCATCTCTACGTTTAACCAAACCTTTTTATGAAGCATTTGAACTCTACTCTTGGTAGAGATACCAAGGACCTTACCTTGTTCAAACTCCAACCTATTCAAAATATCCATCCTTACCCCAAGCTAGGCTTGATGGTAACCCTAGTAGTAGGTTTGCTTAGGTTATAAGATGAGTTGCCTTGATCTGCTGTCTAATGAGTAGACTTGATCTGCTGTTTGACTTGTTTGCTTAGGAAGTAGTATGAGCCACTTTTGGAGCTCATCCTCTAGGATCAAGGTACCTTAAGGTCACCCAACCCTAAGTAAGAATACACCCTGGATCCAATCTCTAGCCACTAGGTGATCTCAAGCAAGATCAAGCTCAAACCCCTACACCATTGCAATCTACATCACTTGGTCTATCCAACCATTAGCCCCATGCCCCAAGGGGAGATCTGAACTCCAAGTTACAACCATGTTTTGATGGTATGAAATTAACATCACCCTAGATTCTTAATCTAAGGTATTTCACCAAAACTCAACTTGGATTCTCCAATACCAAGATTGCAAAAGCTTGCTACACCTTGTCTACATCATCTACATTGGTTATCAAGATTTATCTATTTTTACCCATAATTATTTTGGCTCCAAGTTGATTCAGGTTAAAGTGACACAACTAAGAGGATATGCATTGACAAGTTGTAAGTTGAGAATCTCATGTCCCTTGAATACATGGTTCTGCTAATTCACAACTTACAAAGCGCAAGCATATACGCAACATAGGTGAGCACAATGGTTCAAGTTTATTAAATGCAAGAAGGTAAAGTGTGCCATCAAGTTCGTGAGAGCTTTAATCACTAATTTTCACATAACAAGTTTAATTTGGGAGGTAGATAAAACAAGAATTTACTTGGAATCGCAATAATCCTACTAGGTAGGTATGGTGGACACAAATGGCATGGGTTTGGTTTAAAGGAGGTGGATGCACGAGAAGAAAACTCTCTCAGTACAGGTTTTGGCTAGCAATGCTGGGTAGAAAAGTACAAGAGTTGAAGGAAACAACCAAACATACAAGTGATCAAGACAAACATGCAATCTTCCTTGGAAGCACAAAAGATCTTAACTAGAGAATACTAGAATTATGAGCAAATCAAGAAAGAAGAGAAGATGATGAAATTATTTTTCACTAGAGTACTTCTATCTTTTTCATTCAACTCTCAAAAAGCTGTTGCTACTGACCGAGCCAGGTTTGCCAAAACCAACTAAATTAACTCAATGATCCCAAAGTGATACCAATACTAAAAACTTTTAGGTCCATAGCATAGAAAACAAAAAAATTCCTACGGTATGAACTACACGCCAAGATCTATCTACTAGGTACAAAGCAACGCGTGGACACACATCCAACGAGAGCTTACCCTCGAAGACAACGAGTTTTGTTAACGAGTAGGAACTCGTGGTTTATGTAGTCGTACACTTGCCGATCTCAAGATCGTGAGGAAGTCCGAGCGCCGCAACTCAGCAGCGCATCCGCACGCGCACAAACGTTCAAGCCACCGGACAACCTCCACCTCCTCGCTCCAACGATCCAGCGGAAGCAGCAACTCCTTCTAGACGAAATGCCACCGGGAACATGTATCTCGCTAATCCGAGACCATGGCGGAATAATTCTAGAGGGGGAGAGAGATCCTTCACAAGGAGGTGTGTGGATGAAGGAGGGAATGGGTGGCCTTTTATAGGAGGAGGGGGGGTGCCCCCTCTCTCCATGGCCGGCACATGGGGGGGTGACCCCTCACCTCCCCATTCATGTGGTGGTAACCCCTCCACATTAAAATGCCTCTTCACATTCCCTTTTAAAGTCTCCACTTTAAATGCATTAAAATTCTCCAAGTTTAATGCTCTCTCATTTAATAAAACTATTTTTATTAAACTTATTCAGAATTTTGTTAATTACTTTAATTAACAAAAATTCACATATAGCCCCTTACAATATTTCAATATCAAATGTAGAACCACTTTCTGCAATTTCACCCAAAAAAAATTCCGGTTTCTATTGAAACAATTCCTGCGCTTTGCAATTCTTTCGTCTGAAACATATGTGCTCCAAAATGGTGTCCGGTAACTCTTAAGTGTGCCACCCTACGGTTCGTGAATAATGCACACATGATCGAGACCCTTCTCCAATCAATAATCAGTAGGGGGACCTGGAGATCCGTACTGACTCCTACATATTCAACGATGACTTCTGTGATCGTGAGAACCTTTAACGCTTGTAACTAAATTACTTTGTCTCTCGATATATAACATGTCCGACATTCGATCATCGGTATCTCCATACCTAGTTTGATCTCGTTACCGACATGCACTCTTTTCTCGTTCCCGTGATATAACATTCTAGTGATCACATCACTTGCTTGCAAGCTATCTCAATGTGATATCACCGAGAGGGACCAGAGTATATCTATCCGTCATCGGGATTGACAAATTACACTCTTTATCCATGAGCCTCAACATAACACCTCTGTAGTACTGAACCCATCTTTATAGTCACCCTGTTACGGTGTGATGTTTGATGTTATCAAGATACTCTTCCGGTGTTAGCAATTAACATGATCTCATGGTCTAAGGATAAAGATTACTTCGTATGATGTTATAGCAATATAAACATAATGACTTGATCGTAATGCTATACTTTGGATGAATGTTCATCACATCATTCCACCAATGGTGTGACCTTGTTATTAACAACATCTAATGTCCATGATCAGGAAACCATGATCATCTTGTTAATCAACAAGCTAGTCTATAAGAGAGGCATAACTAGGAACCCTTTTTGTTTATTAAACACACATGTATTGATGTTTCCGATCAATACAATTCAAGCATGTAAAATAAACATCTATCATATATAAGGAATACATAATAACAACTTTATTATTGCCTCTCAGGGCATATTTCCTTCAGTCTCCCACTTGCACTAGAGACAATAATCTAGTTCACATAGTGATAAATCTAACACCCATGGAGTTCTGGTGTTGATCATGTTTTGCCCTAGGGAGAACTTTAGTCAACGGATCTGCTACATTTAGGTCCGTGTGTACTTTACAAATCTTTATATCTCCATCCTTGACATGCTCGTGGATGGAGTGAAACCGGCGCTTAATATGCTTGGAATTCTTGTGAGACCTCAGTTCCTTTGCGTTGGCTATGGCTCCATTGTTGTCACGATAGGTCACCATTGGGTCCAATGCACTTGGAACCACACCTAGTTCCGTAATGAAATCTTTCATCCAAACCGCTTCCTGCGCCGCTTCTCAAGCAGCAACATATTCCGCCTCCGTCGTTGATCCAGCCACCACAGGTTGTTTGGAACTCCTCCAACTAACTAATGCTTGATACATTGCAAATGTATCTATAATTTTTGATGCTCCATGCTTGGTTTTATCCACTTTCGTGTGTTTTGTCCACACTTTGGAGTACTTTTCATATGATTTCTTGGACTAACCTATTAACAAGAGCCACAGTGCCAGCTGCGTGTTTTCTGCTGTTTTTGGTTCCAGGAAAGTCAGAAAATGAATATTCTCGGAATTGGACGGGACAAAAGCCAAAGTGCCTATTTTTTCGGATGTCATCAGATGCCAGAATATGAGACGGAGAAGGGCTGGGGGCCGGCCACAGCACCTGGCCGCGCAGCCAAGCCTGGCCCGCGCCAGGGGATGGTCTGGCCGACCCCAGCACCCGCTCGGCCCCTCCTTCCGCCTATTTTCCCAGAAGACTCATGGAGCCAGAATACGAGACGGAGAAGGGCCAGGGGCTGGCCACACACCCCTAGCCACGGGCTAGGCCTGGCCACGCCAAGGCATGGTGTGGTGGCCCAGGCACCCCTCGGCCTCTCTCTTCGCCTATAAGAAGCCTTCTAACCTAAAAACTTCGGGGGGTTCGACGTTTTTCCACGAAACGTTCCGCCGCGCCGCCGCCACCGAAGGGGAGATTCAGGGGATAGAAAGTCTCTGTTCCGGTACCCTGCTGGGACGGGGAAGTGCCCCCGGAGCCATCTCCATCGATCTCCACCATCATCTCCATCGACCATCCATGTTTCCTCCATCTATGAGTGAGTAATCCCCCGCTGTAGGCTATGGGGATGGTAGGAATTGGATGAGATTGTTCATGTAATGGCATCAGATTGTTAGGGCATGGTGCCTAGTATCTTTTATTACTGCTTTATGACTTTGTTGCAACTTGTTGTGGTTAATGCTTGTCACTAGGGCCGAGTGCCATGATTTCAGATCTGAACATATTATTGATTCATTATGATAGTATTGTTTCTGGTCTTATCTACAAGTTGCATACACACGTTGTTGTCCGGAACCTATGGCCCCGAAGTGACAGAAATCGGGATAACTGGAAGCGAAAGGCTTTGATGTGAGGATCACATGTGTTCACGGAGTGTTAATGCTTTGCTCCAGTGCTCTTAAAAGGAGCACCTTAATTGCCAGTAGTTCCCTAGAGGCCCCGCTGCAAACGGGCTGGCACGACAAAAGATGTTGTACAAGTTTTCATTGCGAGCACGTATGACTATATATGGAACACATGCCTAGGATTGTCTAGTACTTGGATGCTTTATCTTATTTATCTGCAATTGCCCTATGATCTGATTGCTATGTGAATTTTATTGTCCATGCAACGCTCATCCATCCATCCCTATGCCTACCGCACTAGAATCCCACTGTTTACTTCTTTTGTTACTACTGTCCTTGCTTTACTACTGCTTCTACTTTACTATTCCTACTACAAAACTGTTGCTACTGATAAACTACTGTGAGCAAGATTCTTTCCAGGTGTAGCTGAATTGACAACTCAGTTGTTAAGGCTGATAAATATTCTTTGGCTCCCCTTGTGTCGAATCAATACATTGGGTTTCACTTCCCTCGAAAATACTACAATACACCCCCTATACCTGTGGGTCATCAAGACTATTTTCTAGCACCGTTGCCGGGGAGCGTAGTTTTATTTATGAAGTTCACTTGGATTCACTATTGTTCAAGCTAAGTTTATCTTTCTCCTTTTGCTTGTTTCTTTATCAAAAAAAGATCCTACTCTAGTTGTTATTTTCATTGGTCTGTTATTGTCTTGCTTTGTCATGCTTGTTGTCAATGGTTGGTTCTTTGAAACTGAAGCTTATTGGCAGGTGGGTTCATGGAAGATCAAAAATATTATTATAGGAACACCGCTTGTCACAAAAAGGGAAACACTTATGGGGACAAATTGATAGATTATATGCCATTGCTAGAAACGTGTGCTCTACTTATAATGTTACTTATTGCTGTGATGAGTCTCGTTGCAGAAAGAGGTATAAACACCTCCCTTTTCAATGTGAGTATAATGATAATGATACCATATCTTCCTATGCTAAGGAATTTATGAATTTTATGATGCGGAACAAATTGAAGAATTATTGCTTGGAAGGGTGCTTTTGAACTTGCTAATTTGCTTGAAAATATTGATGATTCACCTTATAAGTATGAGGTTTATGGTATACTTAAATTTTTCTTTGATAATTACAGGATGAAAATGGCCCTATTCTTGAGTATTTTAATAGATGCTTTGCACAAATGGAAGAGACTAATGCCTTGCAGGACCCTATGGAGAGGCTAATGCCTTGCAGGCTCCAATGGAAGAAGAAATTGATGAACCTGAAATCTCATTAGATGAAAAAGAGGAGGAGAGTGATGAACAAAAGGAGGAAGAATGGATTAGCTACCCATGCCTACCTTCTAATGAGAGTAACTCTTTATCCCTTACATTATTTGATTGTCCTCCATGCTTACTAAAGGAAGATGAATGTTATGTTCCCGAGTTTTCCTTTGAAAATGTTTATGATAAGGCTCTAGTGCTTATAGATCATGAAAAGCATGCTTTATGTGATAGTTATATTGTTGAGTTTATTCATGAGGCTACTGAAAATTATTATGAGAGAGGAAAATATGGTTGTAGAAGTTTTCATGGTATTGAAACACCTCTCTATGTGCTGAAAGTTTGAAGTTCCTCTTGTTTTATCTTCCTATCCATGTCACTTTGTTCTTTGCAAATTTATTTGCATACACAATTCCTATGCATAGGAAGTGGGTTAGACTTAAATGTGTTTTGGATTTTCTCCTTGATGCTCTCTTTTAGTTCAACTCATATTTCTATGTGAGCATCCTCTCAAACTTTTATGCCTGAAGATGATAATATGTCTATTATTCTTGGGAGACCTTTTCTTAAATACTACAGGAGCTATTATTAATGGTACTCAAGGGAAGGTAACCTTCAATGAACACATTGTCTATTTCCTCAATAAGATTGAAAGGACTTATGTTTTTAATTCAATTGAAAATGTTGAGGGCATTCAAGTTGGAGAAATATATTGTCCCATACGAAGAGAAAAATTTGAAACTATTATGATTGGGACCATTGCTATCAAGGTTGAGGTAACATAATCATTAGTGGGATACAAAGTTTTGTCTCATATGGAATTGTTTTGGTAACAATACCTGATCAACCTTTTTAACAAAAGGATTTCATGAACAAAACAATGTTTTCACCAAGATTATCTCCGCTTACTTCTATTCTATCCATTTTATTTTTTGTGCCAAGAGTAACCTCTAATGAGAGAGAAGTAATGATTGGGAAAGTTGCTGTCCCGAAACAGATTTTTGTGCTTCACCGTAAATATTCCTGAGAGAGCTCTGTACGTCGGATTGAGCTGTACTTTTTTTTTCTTCTGACCCAGGTTGTTATCTAACCTCCGTTAGTTCAACAGTTTTTGATTTGAGGAACATAAGGTCTTCGAAAAATTTCGTCTTTACCTGCTGGTCTGTTTTGACAGATTTCTGCCATTTTCTGCATTTGCTTCTTGTTGGTTCTTTTTTGAGTTCTTTTGGGGAATTGAGCTTTTTGAGGGAAGTGCTACAGTATATCGTGTTCTAATGGGAGTTTATTTGGTGTTAGAACTGATCCTTAAGACTTATTTATCTTAAGTGCACTAATGTTGCTAATAAAGATTATGCGAAGTTTTATATGAAGGAAAGTTTCAGGTGTATGGAAGGAATGAGTAATGAGATGAAGGAGGGAATAAATCTCAAGCTTGGGGATGCCACGCGTGTGACCCCAAGAAATATCCAAGAAGTACAAGCGTCAAATCTTGGGGATGCCCAAGGCATCCCCTTCTTCGTCAATAAAAATCTTAGGTTTCTTCCAAACGCTTCATTTTTATTGTTTCATGCACAATTGTATTGTTCTTGGAGCGTCTTCTTTTTCTTTTTTTTCTGTATTTTAGTTTGCGTGGTTTGCTTAGTTTGCTGAATAAATTGGTTGGACCCCCTCTTTCATATATTGGTGTTCAGATAGTTTGGTTTGGTTTGGAAAAGAGTAGGAAAGCACATGCTTAAGTGGTAAAGAGAGCTTGTTTTTGACTGTGGCCTATGCTTTGTCATGCCATGTTTGATATTGTTTTAGCTTTATGCTTAGTATTCTTTGCTGTAGCATGACTTGTTATAAACAATTGAGATTGCTTAATGTGCCTTGGATGAATCATGCGTTGTTTTAGCATATTAAAGCATAATATAGTGGTATTCTCCTTTGATGCTTTATTTGGGTTGACTTGGCACATGCTCACACCATGTTATGACTATCTCAAGTCACCATAAGCCTTTATGATCCTTTAGTTTTCAACTTGTAGTATCACTTTATGCTTTGATCAATGATGTTTTGTCGCTCTGCATGATTATGGCCATTATGCTCTCTCGTTTGTCGCTCCCTTACTATTGCTAGCCTTCACTTTCACTATGTATGTTTTACTCATGTTTCCAACTCCCTAAACCAAATATTTCCAAAGTTCCTCCATGCCTACCTATTAGCATCATTGCTGCTCCCGTGCATATTCAATATGCCTTGTTTTCTCCGAATAAAAAGTTTGCTTTTTATGGGAAAATTAGTTAGTAAAGCTCTCACGAACTTTATGGCACACTTTATTTCCTGCACTTAATAAACCTGAACCATTGTGAACTCTCCATGAAAGTTATATGCTTGCTAACTATAGGCTGGGGATTAGCAGAACCGTTCTGTCACGGGGAACGCTTTCAACACTTGTAAATATATACCCAGATGATACCTTGCTCTTTTGTTTGCAGATGTCGTCGCTGTGAAATAAAAGGGGAGCTTGTAAGCCCATGGAGTTATGTATGTGTGTTAGAGAAACGCCTGGGCTGCTGGTCTAATCCATGCTGACATGATGGAAACCTGCAGCGTAACCATAATGATATCTATGAAGGATTCTTCTTATAAAAAAAGAGAGAGAGATAGCTATTGAGAAAGAGAAAAAAAAGAGATTTATGAAAAGAGGAAAGAGAGAAAAAAGCACCATTTTCCCATGGTAAATAAGAAGATTGCTGAGATACTCATTGTCTGCTTGCCTTGTCATTTTGATATGGGGATTCTTCCGTATCATCGGGCAAGGGGTACCCCGTTGGCGGTTCTCAATGATACGCACATAGTTACGATGACAAGAACTTACCGGTAACTAAACTGAGTAGCATGAGGAGCGGCCCTCGTACTCAAGGGACTTGGGATTTTCAGTTTATAGTCTGTCAAGCATATAACTCCGATTGGACCAAACTTTCATCTTAACCACTTTAAAGATGCTTATGATAGGGGCAATGAGAGCTCAAAGCTAATGAGTACCATACTTTCAGCATTTGGAAGCCTTTCAAACTATTCAAAACCTTTTCATTTCCTTGTTGAGTCTCCACATATTCTATGAGAACTTTCTTGAGAGCATAGTGGCCATTCTTAGTTCTACGTGCATTGTCCCAAGACTTGTTGATTGATGCATACCTTGATACTGCTTGTTTTAAACTATTTGTATCAAGTCACTCTTGTAAACTTTGAAGGTGTCCTATGCATTTGCTTTTGCTACTCTATTGAGGGACAAGCTGAATGCCACTATGCCATGTTTTCTTTATGTGAAACAAACAAACGTCTTGCAAAGCATTTTTATTCATGAATCTTTTGTTTGTGCCTTTTCATGTTGCATCATAGTTTCTTCGTCTTATTGCTAGAACTTTGTCTTTCATGTTATGATTGAAGTACTATGATCCTAGCTTTGAATGTTTTATGAATACTTTGATCAAGTCTTTGATGGTGCATGTCACCTCAAAAATTATTCTTTCTTTTTTATCACTTACCTACTCGAGGACGAGCAGGAGTTAAGCTTGGGGATATTGATACATTGAAATGTATCTATAATTTTTGATGCTCCATGCTTGGTTTTATCCACTTTCTTGTGTTTTGTCCACACTTTGGAGTACTTTTCATATGATTTCGTGGACTACACTATTAATAAGAGCCACAGTGCCAGCTGCCTGTTTTCTGCTATTTTTGGTTCCAGGAAAGTCAAAAAATGAATATTCTCGGAATTGGACGAGACAAAAGCCAAAGTGCCTATTTTTCCAGAAGACTCATGGAGCCAGAATACGAGACGGAGGAGGGCCAGGGGCTAGCCACACCACTCCTAGGCGCGGGCTGGGCCTGGCTGCGCCAGGGCATGGTGTGGTGGCCCTAGGCACCCCCTCGACCTCCCTGTTCGCCTATAAGAAGCCTTCTGACCTAAAAACTTCGGGGGGTTCGACGTTTTTCCACGAAAAGTTCCACTGCGCCGCCGCCACCGAAGGGGAGATTCGGGGGACAAAAAGTCTCTGTTCCGGCACCCGGCCAGGACGGGGAAGTGCCCTCGGAGCCATCTCCATCGATCTCCACCATCATCTCCATCGACCATCCATGTTTCCTCCATCTATGAGTGAGCAATCCCCCGCTGTAGGCTATGGGGATGGTAGGAATTGGATGAGATTGTTCATGTAATGGGACCAGATTGTTAGGGCATGGTGCCTAGTATCTTTTATTACTGCTTTATGACTTTGTTGCAACTTGTTGTGTTTAATGCTTGTCACTAGGGCCCGAGTGCCATGATTTCAGATCTGAAACATATTATTGATTCATTATGATAGTATTGTTTCTGGTCTTATCTACAAGTTGTATACACACGTTGTTGTCCAGAACCTATGGCCCCGAAGTGACAGAAATCGGGATAACTGGAAGCGAAAGGCTTTGATGTGAGGATCACATGTGTTCACGGAGTGTTAATGCTTTGCTCCAGTGCTCTTAAAAGGAGCACCTTAATTGCCAGTAGTTCCCTAGAGGCCCTGCTGCAAACGGGCTGGCAGGACAAAAGATGTTGTGCAAGATCTCATTGCGAGCACGTATGACTATATATGGAACACATGCCTAGGATTGTCTAGTACTTGGATGCTTTATCTTATTTATCTGCAATTGCCCTATGTTCTGATTGCTATGTGAATTCACTTGTCCATGCAACGCCCGTCCATCCATCCCTATGCCTACCACACTCGAATCCCACTGTTTACTGCTTTTGTTACTACTGTCCTTGCTTTACTACTGCTGCTACTTTACTATTCCTACTACAAAACTGTTGCTACTGATAAACTACTGTGAGCAAGATTGTTTCCAGGTGCATCTGAATTGATAACTCAGTTGTTAAGGCTGATAAATATTCTTTGGCCCCCCTTGTGTCGAATCAATAAATTGGGTTTCACTTCCCTCGAAAATACTGCGATTACACCTCCTATGCTTGTGGGTCATCACTGCCCCGTTCAAGAGAAATACGTTTCCGGATTGAGACTTAGAGTCATCCGGATCGGTGTCAAAGCTAGCATCGACATAACACTTAGCGACTAGCTCTTCTTCAGCTCCATATATAAGAAACATATCCTTAGTTCTTCTCAAGTACTTGAGGATGTTCTTTACCGCTATCCAGTGTTCCGAACCTGGATCAGATTGGTACCTACTAGTCAAACTAATAGCATGTGCCACATCAGGTCTTGTACATAGCATGGCATACATAATAGAGCCTGTGGCCGAGGCATAGGGGATCTTATCCATCATCTCTCTTTCTTCCGCCGTAGCCGGACTTTGAGTCTTACTCAATGTCTTGCCTTACAACATAGGTAAGAACCCCTTCTTACTTTCATCCATATTAAACTTCTTTAATATCTTATCAAGGTATGTACTCTTTGATAGCCCAATTAGGTGCCTTGATCTATCTCTATATATTTTAATGCCTAATATATATGACGCTTCACCAAGCTCTTTCATCGAAAATTTGCTGTTTAGATAACTTTTAACACTGTTTAAAAGATCTATATCATTTCCAATCAATAATATGTCATCCACATATAATATCAGAAATGCCACATTGCTCCCACTCACTTTCTTGTAAATACAAGCCTCTCCATAAGTTTGGACAAATCCAAACTCTTTGATCACCTCATCAAAGCGGAGATTCCAACTCCGGGATGCTTGCTTTAGTCCATAGATGGATCGCTGAAGTTTGCATACCTTATTAGCATCCTTAGGATCGACAAAATCCTTAGGTTGTATCATATACAACTCTTCTTCAATATTACCATTGAGGAACACAGTTTTGACATCCATCTGCCATATTTCATAATCGAAATATGCAGCAATTGCTAACATAATCCTAACTGACTTAAGCATCGCTACAGGAGAGAATGTCTCATCGTAGTCAACTCCTTGAATTTGTCGAAACCCCTTTGCGACAAGTTGAGCCTTATATATGGTCACATTACCATTCGCATCAGTTTTCCTTTTGAAAATCCATTTATTCTGAACGGCCCTTTCGATCATGAGGTAAGTCCACCAATTTCCAAACTTGGTTCTCGTACATGGATTCCATCTTGGATTTCATGGCTTCTAGCCGTTTGTTGGAATCGGGGATCATCATCGCTTCTTCATACGTCGCAGGGTCATCCATTTCATCAACCATGAAATTCACAACAGGATTGTCGTACAGTTCAAGAGCTGCACATGTCCTGCTTGACCTGCGAGGTTCGGTAGTGTCCTCTTTCGGAGTTTTATGATCATTATCATTAGCTCTCTCTTCATCAGGTGAAGTCAACTCCAAAACAACTTCCGGTGCTGCGCCACTCGCCATTCCATGAAGAGAAGGTTCAATAATCTCTTCGAGTTCTACCTTCCGACTACTCACACCTTTCGCGAGAAACTCCTTCTCAAGAAAGGATCCATTCTTGGCACCAAACACCTTGCCCTCGGATCTGTGATAGAAGGTATACCAAATCGTTTCCTTAGGGTATCCTATGAAGACGCATTTTTCCGCTTTGGGTTCGAGTTTATCTGGGTGAAGTTTCTTCACATAAACATCGCATCCCCAAACTTTAAGAAATGATAGCTTAGGTTTGTTTCCAAAGCATAATTCATACGGTGTCGTTTCAACGGATTTAGATGGTGCCCGATTTAAAGGGAATGCAGTTGTTTCCGGTGCATAACCCCAAAATGACAGTGGCAAGTCAGTCAGAGACATCATAGATCGAACCATATCCAATAAGGTACGATTACGACGTTCCGACACACCATTACGCTGTGGTGTTCCGGCAGGCGTGAGTTGTGAAACTATTCCACACTCTTTCATGTGTGTGCTAAACTCATAACTTAGATACTCTCCTCCACGGTCAGACCGTAGAAATTTGATCTTTCTTTTACGATGATTTTCCACTTCATTCTGAAATTCCTTGAACTTTTCAAAAGTTTCAGACTTGTGTTTCATCAAATAGATATACCCATATCTACTCAAATCATCCGTGAAAGTAACAAAATAACGATATCCACCTCGTGCCGACACACTTATTGGTCCACACACATCAGTGTGTATGATTTCCAATAGATCTGTCGCCCGTTCCATTGAACCGGAAAACGACGTTCTAGTCATCTTACCCATAAGGCATGGCTCACATGTATCAATTGATTCAAAATCAAGTGATTCCAAAAGTCCATCAGAATGGAGTTTCTTCATGCGTTTAACGCCAATATGACCTAGACGACAGTGCCACATATATGCAGATATATCATTATCAAGTTTAATATTTTTAGCATTAACATTATGAATGTGCGTAATATTACTATCGAGATCTATCAGAAATAATCCATTCAACATAGGTGCATGACCATAAAAAATATCATTCTTATAAATCGAACAACCATTGTTTTCAGATTTAAATGAATAACCACTTTGCATCAAACACGATCAGGATACAATGTTCATGCTCAGTGCAGGCACCAAATAACAATTATTTAGGTTTATAACTAATCCCGATGGCAAATGGAGAGGTAGCGTCCCGACGGCGATCACATCAACTTTTGATCCATTGCCGACCCGCATCCTAACCTCATCCCTTGCCAGTTGTCGCTTGTTCCGTAGCCCCTGAACCGAGTTACATATATTAGCAACCGATCACGTATCAAATACCCATGTGCTACTGCGAGTACTAGTCAAGTACACATCAATAACATGTATATCACATATACCTTTGTTTGCCTTGCCGGACTTCTTGTCCGCGAAATACTTGGGGCAGTTGCACTTCCAATGGCCAGTCCCCTTACAATAGTAGCACTCGGTGTTAGACTTAGGGCCAGCTCGGGGTTTCTTTTCAGGCGTGGCAACAGACTTGCCACTCTTCTTTCCCTTGTGCTTGCCTTTGTTGTCTTTCTTGAAACCGGTGGTCCTATTGTTCATCAACACTTGATGTTCTTTCCTAATCTCCAATTCTGCAGTCTTAAGCATTGACAGAAGCTCGGGAAGAGACTTCTTCATGCCCTGCATATTATAGTTCATCACGAAGCTCTTGTAGCTAGGTGGCAGAGATTGGAGAACACGATGTATGCCTAAGTCAATGGGAATCGTTATTCCCCAGGACACAAGCTTATCGGCGTACCCAGACATTTTGAGTACGTGCTCACTAACGGAGCTATTTTCCTCCATCATGCAACTAAAGAACTTTTCTGTAGCATTATAACTCTCTACGGCAGCATGGGTATCGAAAATAATTTTCAATTCTCCCATGGTATCAATGGCATTGCCATTTTCGAAATGCTTTCGAAGTTCTGGCTCTAGCCCATACAGTATGCCGCAATGAACTAAGTTGTGGTCCTCCTGACGAGTCACCTAGACATTCTTTTCCTTGTCAGGGGCATCAAGAGCTGGTGGGGGTCCTAGCGGCGCATCTAGCAAATATTGCTTTTGTGCAGCAGTGAGGAGAACCTCAAATTTATTGCCCAGTTGGTGAAGTTGCTACCATTCCCAGCAAGTTTCTGTTTCTCCATGAACACATTGAAATTAAAAGCAGGTGGTGCCATCTACAACACAATTTTAAAGTTTACTTAGACTAAGTTTATGATAGATTGAGTTCAACTAATCCAAATTACTAATGAACTCCCACTCAAAAATGATATCCCTCGTGTCCTTTTGGTGATTACATGAACCAAATCCACTACACCAAGTCGGATCATCACGTGAGTTGATGTAGCTTCAAAGGCGAGCATCTATATGGGCATCATATCAATTATATGACTCATGTTTAACCTTTCGGTCCATGTTCCGAGGCCATGTCTGTACATGCTAGGCTCGCGAAGTAAGAACCTTAGTATTCGCGTGTGTAAAACTGTCTTACACCCGTTCCTATGAAAGCGTAGATTTGAGTACACCCGATCATCACGTGATGTCTCGAAACACGATCCACAGAATGGTGCATACTTAAGGAAGAACACATTTTTATCTTGATATCTAAATGAGGGATCATCTTACAATGCTACCAAAAGCGCCAAACTAGCAGTATAAGATGCTAACATCTAATGTGTAAAGTGAGATGATATGGTCCATGCATTTGATCTCTATCACTTGCATCATGGTATGATCTCTATCATTCCTTTGTGTGTAAGGCAAAGGTCTATGGAACTTACACGTTGAGTGTGTTGTAACAGTATCTATCATACATCTACTTACAACAACACCATATCAATACACTAGCCCAGCAACGATCTAAACTAGACGCCTCTAATTTATCAATTGCAAGTTTTAGGGCTTTCGAAGATAGAACCGTTCTCACCTACGAACATGAACCACAACGAGGATAACTAAGTTATTAGCAACTCGTTGTAAATTAGATATTGACTATAGTAGGAGAGACAGACACCTGCCAACCACTTATGCAAAACAAGTTGCATGTCAGTCGTGGAACCGGTCTCATGTACGATGACATGTAAGGTTGGTCCGGGCCGCTTCATCCCACTATGCCACCAATATCCAAAATACATAGAAGATGCAATAACATGATCATCCGCGCCCACATATAAACATATGTGTTCTACCCATGCAAAGCACCTACGCATAGATCGGGCTCTGATACCACTATTGGGTCCGCCGCTTAGAAAACAAAATATTTCCTACGGTGTGAACTACACGCCAAGATCTATCTACTACGTACAAAGCAACGGGTGGACATACATCCAACGAGAACTTACCCTCGAAGACAACGAGTTTTGTTAACGAGTAGGAACTCGTGGTTTATGTAGTCGTACACTTGCCGATCTCAAGATCGTGAGGAAGTCTGAGCGCCGCAACTCAGCAGCGCATCCACACTCGTACACACGTTCAAGCCACCGAAAAGCCTCCACCTCCTCGCTCCAGCGATCCAGCGGAAGCAGCAACTCCTTCTAGATGAAATGCCACCGGGAACATGTATCTAGCTAATCCGAGACCATGGGGGAATAATTCTAGAGGGGGAGAGAAATCCTTCACAAGGAGGTGTGTGGATGAAGGAGGGAATGGGTGGCCTTTTATAGGAGGAGAGGGGGTGCCCCCTCTTCCATGGCCGGCGCATGGGGGGCGGGGGTGACCCCTCACCTCCCCATTCATGTGGCAGTAACCCCTCCACATTTAAATGCCTCTTCACATTCCCTTTTAAAGTCTCCACTTTAAATGCATTAAAATTCTCCAAGTTTAATGCTCTCTCATTTAATAAAACTCTTTTATTAAATTTATTCAGAATTTGGTTAATTACTTTAATTTAAAAAAATTCACATATAGCCCCTTGCAATATTTCAATATCACATGCAGAACCACTTTCTGCAATTTCACCCGAAACAATTTCCGGTTTCTATTGAAACAATTCCTACGCTTTGCAATTCTTTCGTCTGAAACATATGTGCTCCAAAATGGTGTCCGGTAACTCTTAAGTGTTCCACCCTACGGTTCGCGAATAATGCAGACATGATCGAGACCCTTCTCCGATCAATAATCAGCAGCGGGACCTGGAGATCCGTACTGACTCCTACACATTCAACGATGACTTCTCTGATCGTGAGAACCTTTAACGCTTGTAACTAAATCCCTTTGTCTCTCGATATATTACATGTCCGAGATTCGATCATCGGTATCTCCATACCTAGTTTGATCTCGTTACCGACATGCACTCTTTTCTCGTTCCGGTGATATAACATTCTAGTGATCACATCACTTGCTTGCAAGCTATCTCAATGTCATATCACCGAGAGGGCCTAGAGTATTTCTATCTGTCATCAGGATTGACAAATTTCACTCTTGATCCATGAGCCTCAACATAACACCTACGTAGTACTGAACCCATCTTTATAGTCTCCCTGTTACGGTGTGACGTTTGATGTTATCAAGATACTCTTCCGGTGTTAGCAATTAACATGTTCTCATGGTCTACGGATAAATATTACTTCGTACGATGTTATAGAAATATAAACATAATGACTTGATCGTAATGCTATACTTCAGATGAATGTTCATCACATCATTCCACCAATGGTGTGACCTTGTTATTAACAACATCCAATGTCCACGATCAGGACACCTTGATCATATTTTTAATCAACAAGCTAGTCTATAAGAGAGGCATAACTAGGAACCCTTTTTGTTTATTAAACACACATGTATTGATGTTTCCGATCAATACAATTCTAGCATGTAAAATAAACATCTATGATATATAAGGAATACATAATACCAAATTTATTATTGCCTCTCAGGGCATATTTCCTTCAACAACAAGATCAATCATATAACCCCGAATTGAAAACTAATATAAGCTATGCAAAACAGTGAATGATAGAACTTCTCATTAATATTCCATAACGGAAACTCACACCAAGGGATACATATCTAACGAGAGAGGGGACACTTCCATATTCCAAACCATCCTACATAATAACTCCTCTATTCATGATATGACTCTACTAAAAAGGTAAAAAGATAGAAGATAGTGATATGATACCGCGGCACTACCCCAAGCTTGGAACAAACCAAGGGGATGCCAAACCTGATGACGAATTACTCCTTAGATGGTGGTGGTATCCTCTCGATGAGCTCTCTAATCAGCTTCCCAAAGTCCTCAATCTCGAAAGTGATAGTGCGAATCAACTCCGAGTTGTGCTCAATACGACTCATGATCATTTCAGTTTGTGGATCCCAGCTCTCGTGATTCTTTTTCCATTCTTCCCCCTTGGAGTCTTCTTTTCCTGCATGGTTATGGATGAAGGTATGGAAGGGATTCTTGGTGTGTGGAGGAACTGACCTTGGAGCCAAACTATGATGAGGAGGCTTCCCTCCAATGGCTGGATTTGCCACCACTCCAATGCTTGCAATGGTAGTGCCGGTATGCGGATATTGGCCTTGCTCCTCTTCACCTTCACTCTTGACCTCCTTCTCCTTCCCGGGGTCTTGGAGGTCTTCCTCCATGGGATCCTTCCCTTTATCCTTGGCAGACACCATTGTGCTTCTAAGCTTTTAAAGAGTATGTCCTGACAGAAACAGATCGAAAAAAAACACGACGAAAGCACGATATACGGACCTCTGGGGATCTAGGGGATTATATATTACGAAGTTTCATATCAAAAGGAAGGTACTTGGTGAAAACGAGTCGGAGGCAGAGTCCGGGGTGGACTCACCACCTGGTGGCGCGGCCAGGGGTGGGCCCGCGCCACAGGGTGGTGTGAGCCACCCTGGCTCCGTTTCCGTCCCTTTTTCGCTTCGTAGCTTTCCTTATTGTCTAAAAACTACAAAAATATAGTTAGATAGTATTTTCGCGGAACTTTTCTTACCAGAACTGTAACATCCCAATTTCGGCAACCCTGATTAGTTGTTCAGAATGCAAAAGTCAGGGGGAACAAAAACTTTTTCTTGTTTAATACTGAAGTGTTTGCTTTTTGTTTGGATATGCTTATCCATGTGAATGTGTATTAGATGATATACTCCTTACCTTAACACCAGTTGACCAAAGCTACTTTCCTAAAACTGTCTTGGCTTAATTTCCATATTCTCAATGTTTTGGCAATTCAAAACCTGAGCCAAGATGCTTATGGAACCAAAACTATTTTAGTAGCTTCTATTGATAAAACTATGGAGAGCTATATAACATAATCTCCTTATGTTTTCAAGATAGTCTCTTCTACTATTCTCATCTCTAGGTTTAACCAAACCTTTTTATGAAGCATTTGAACTCTAATCTTGGTAGAGATACCAAGGACCTTACCTTGCTCAAACTCCAACCTATTCAAAATACCCATCCTTACCTCGAGCTAGGCTTTATGGTAACCCTAGTAGTAGGTTTGCTTAGGTTATAACATGAGTTGCCTTGATCTGCTGTCTGATGAGTTGCCTTGATCTGCTGTTTGACTTGTTTGCTTAGGAAGTAGTATGAGACACTTTTGGAGCTCATCCTCTAGGATCAAGGTACCTTAAGGTCACCCAACCCTAAGCAAGAATACACCCTGGATCAAACCTCTAGCCACCTTGTGATCATCTAAAACACTTAACCAGATCAATTCTGAAGTGATCCATTCTAGAAGTTTCTAAGTCAATGAAGCCCAATATCAAGCATGGATCCCTTCTAATCAATATACTCTTCAATATCATCTAATTGATGATGCTTGGGTACTTTTCCATCCATCAAAATCATCACCACCCACATTCTAGTCAAAAACCCTAACTCTGCCAAATTTGGCTAAGTCAGGAAAACTATTTCCAACATCACCTTTTTGAATGCCTCCCTTTCCCAATCCTTGTGCACTTTTTTTAATTCACTTGAACCATCTTGTTAAACATCCTAAGTAATAACAAGTCCCAATCTTGACCTTGGTTAGATCTTCATCCTACCCACTTGTTCTTGATGGTTTTGCAGGCAAGATAATAACTTTTTCCTGCAAATCTAGTCAACATGCCTACTTTGCTAGAAGCTCACACCACGATCCAACCATCCATGGAACAAATATTTGCATGATTTTGTTCTACTCACATAGGTCTATCATTACCTACTTCACTTGATCCAATTGGATCCTTGAGCTGTTTACACCCACAAGGTTTTGAAGGCTAGATGATAATCTGCTTTGGCAGTCTTATTTTATTCAAAGTTTGAAAGCTTGCCATGGTGAGATCAAGCAAGATCAAGCTCAAACCCCTACACCATTGAAATCTACATCACTTGTTCTATCCAACCATCTAGCCCATGCCCCAAGGGGAGATCTGAACTCCAAGTTACAACCATGTTTTGATGGTATGAAATTAACATCACCCTAGATGCTTAATCAAAGGTATTTCACCAAAAATCTACTTGGATTCTCCAATCCAAAGGTTTAAAATGCTTGCTACACCTTTTCTACATCATCTACATTTATCATCAAGATTTATCAAATTTTACCCATAATTATTTTGGCTCCAAATCAATTTAATTCTTTAATAGACAAATTCTTCAAAACCTCTTCCACAAGGGAAAGTTTGGATTTTTCCAAAACACCTCCCCAATTTTTGGCTCATTTGAGATCCATATACCATACCCTATCATCCAACTTCAAAAATAAATATTTTTGAAGAGCTTTATTATTCCTCTTTTCCCATTTTCTTAAATGGCTGAATTGGAATAATAATTCTTTTAAATACTTTTATCTTCCAATAAATCTTGGGAAAATTCCCCTAAGTGTGTATTCACCTTTGGGACTATCTCACATCAAAAACTCCACTTATCCAATGTAAAATTTTCAAATGATCTTCTAGAACCTACTTCTGCAGTTTTTGAATAAATGAATTTAAGTGGACTTTAAATCTCTAGAAAAATCCCAAATAATTCCTGGATATCTACCTTGACCTCATCTATCTACCAGTACCATCTCCCTAATTTTTGTCTTATAAAAATTATCAAACTAACTTCACAAGCCTCAAATCGATCAAATATGGCAAACTAGGAATTAATTGATCTAGACCAAGGATCAATCACCACCAAGGCTCACCACCACTCACCACAGCAACCAGCACTCCTTCCTGGTCGTGTCTACTGTAGCTATCACTTTAGTAGCTTGTCCTCTAGTGCTTGGACACTAGTGTTTAGCCCCATATGAGTGGCTTGTCTTGCAAAACTTCTACTCCCCTCACACCTGCTACCACCCTTCCCCTCTGCTCTGCAACTCGACCTGGAAAACCACCTTCCCTGCCCATAGCCTCCACTCCCTGGTTTCCCCTCCTCTCTCCCATGCCCAATGGACCAAGTCCATGATGAATCTCTCCCCTTCGTTTATAAGGACCAGAGGCCTCCACCCCACCCCCTGCTCCCTCATTTCTCTCCCTCACACTCCACCGCACTCCCCCAGTACCCCTTCTCCTCTCCTCTGCCTTGCTCTGCTCAAAGGAAGAAGAAAGAGCTCCTCTCGGCCTTGGTCAAGATCAGGCCGTAAGACGTCTCTCCCACTCGCCTTTCCTCTGCATGTAGTTGTACTGCGACCCTCTCGTCCTCCTCTATCTAACCCATGTTTTCTCCTTGCCCAGGCCCCTCTGTACCGACGTCGCCGCAAGCTTGAGACCGAGCGGAGCCTCACCTACAACCCCAGCGTCCTAGACCCTCAACCCTGCTGCATGCACCGCTAAGGAGACTCCCCGAACCTCCCCACCCTCCTCAATGGCCTCCTAGTCGGTGTGTAGCATCACCTGAGGCCACCCCGGCGAGCTCCCAACGGTGTACCGCCACCGTACGGCTCGCGGCATCAGATCTAAGTCAACCCCCACCGTGCCGCCCATCTGCGGGATCGCCGTCGTCTACCACGTCGTCTCCGCCACCCCACGGTCGCCAGCGATCCCTCTAGTAAGCTCCCCGAGCCCCGCCACGAGCCACATAAGGTTCCGACGAGACCCCACTGTGACAGAGGTAGACGATGCTCGGGCACCGTTAGATCGCTCTTAGCCCAATGGCCTGGATCCGCGTGTGCCCCTTCGCCCTCCACCCCTATGAATGCTAGGCCCCGGTCGTCAGCGGTTTCAAACCCACTCCCGCGCGCCCGCCTGCCTCGGTTGGGCCGCCTCCTCGCCGCCTGGCCCAACTACTCCCAGATCCCAGCCCAGCAGCCCTGGCCTCTTTTCTTTTTATTTAATTCCTTTTTCCAGATATGTTAATTAGGCTGCTTGGTTTAATTCAAAACAAAAATGGAAAACCCTATATTTTGTACAGATCCAAGTTTATACATGTTCCCACATGAACTGTCTAACATGCAAAACCTGCCCCTTTCCAAAAATATTTTTTATTATTTGTTGGCATTTAATCTGCCAAACAGTATATCCCAGGAAGTTGTAGATATCCAATTGGGATGAATCAAAGTTCCCCTAGAAGGTAAATTCCATACCAATCAATCAGCATAGGTCTCATGTCAAGGTGAACTCTAGTCTGCATGTAGCAAAAATAACAAAAACAAAGACTTTTTTGCCTTTAGAAAATTCCCTAGACCAAATCATGAGTCCAATTGACCCAATTCTAAATCCCAGTGATGTGGTACACTAAGGCCTATCCAAATCCAGGGGCTCATGATTTATTAAGCCTTGGATGTTTTTTTGTGAATTAAACTATTCTGTGCATGGTTTAATCACTTCTAAATTCACTACAGTAGTTCTGCTGATCCAAAAAGATTGATTCCAATTTCTACAGAAATTTATTTAAACTACCTACCATGTTTCCTTGGAATCAAATCAAAATCTACTGTAGATATAATTTGGTGAAAAAGACAAAAACCCCATAGAACTGCCTTTGGGAATTTCTTGAGGGCATTCTAGTAATTATCTTGACTTGATCCCAACTCTCAGTGAACAAGTACATCAATCCCTACCTAACAACCCAAGGAAATAATTTTTGGAGCTCCAGAAATTCTCTGGTGAATTATTTCCTAAAACTAGAGTCTTTTCACTATAAAAAATCACTATAAATCTTTGGTAATTGATAAAATAGTGAAACCACTTTTGTTAGTTTCATTTTATCAATACCTATCTGTTGGTATCATGTTTTTACAATGGTACCATACAGAATATGGGCTAGTCCAAAAATCCATCTCTTAGGTAGTTTCTAGACTATAAATCCTAAGGGGTATTCATTCCCTTCTCCAAGGCCATCGCAATCTCCTAAAACCAATCCTCTCAAAACAATCTGAACCTTAATTGGAGTTTATTCAATTGCTTGTTTGCTGAATGGTAGTGGTTATTGTATGCCTTGTAATGATTGTGCCCTTTTGTTTGTTTGCATGTGTTCCCCATCGACGATAGTTGTGATTATATCGGAGAGCAAAAGAAGATGGTTATTATTGTATATTTGGGTATTCTAAAGAAGAAGCCCAGGGACAATTATGCCATATTGCTGGTCATCAGGCAAGCCACCTTCTTGCTCATAAGCCTTGTCCTAATATTTTACTTATGCATGTTTTAACTACTGTTTATTAAAACTGCATCTTTTAACTTTATGTTGACGTATAAATATATTTATGGTAGTGGTTTGGCTCCTCCGAACTATTACACTTCTGTACTATTAAGTACAACCCCCTTGGTGTTACCTACTTGCCCCTAGTAGAATAGATGGTGTATTACACCATACCCCTTTCGAGACGCCAATTTAGCCGAAGCAAAGCTAGAGGATGGTAAGACCCCCGAAAAAGGCTTTTACCAAATGTTTTATGATAAAACCTTGGTGAGGTGGGACCTCCCAATATATGTTGAGAAAGAAAAAGGTTTATTTTACAATATGCTGAAGGAAAACCAGAGGAAAAAGGTTTACGAAAACGCACATGGTTCTCTGCATGTTTTGATAGAACAATTAACCCTGTGCAACCACATTACTCTGGAATGGGACAGGGCTGGATTTGATGTTTGTCTGTTCTGGTATAAGCTGCCTCGCAACTACTACAGGGGATCGGGGATCCCTGGAGGGTGGGCCTTCTCCGATAAAGGTGGGACCTGGAGAAGGAACGAAGGGTCGGCATGCCTCCACGCGTTACTATGGGCCCCTCATTGAAAGCGCGCACTCTCGAGGAGTGGAAAAAGTTTGCGAGTACATTCAAAGTACTCACCAGCATTGTCCCTGGCTATTAACGTGGCCAGATTTCAAGAAGATGGCGTCGGCAACTTTGCGATCTAGGACGTTCTCCTAGTAAGTTGCCTGTAGGTTAAGGCATGGCTCGGGCTCTGCGCTTGAAGAAGTTCCACAGATGATTATTGATGTAGCCATAAAGGCATTCCTGTAAGTCTTGTAATTCGGTATATTCTCGGATGATGTAATGGTACTTGTCGGTTATGTTCCACGACTAACTGATCATGGGATCGAGGTTGTATGCATAACAGGGATTCTCGGAGGATTAATCCGGGGGTCTCACAGACTTGGTATCAGAGCCATCCTAACTGTAGGAGAACCTTAGTTAGCATGGTCATTAGAAAGGAACCTTATTTTGCAAACCCAGCTTTCGAAAACTAGTTTCTCAATGAGTTTCAAAAAGTTCTACTTCTTCTCTTACTCTAAGTAAATGCTTTCGAAAATGGTTTCCTCTAACTCTCGTCCAAACTTCAAACCTACGGATTTTAAATAACTTGGATCTAGCACCCGGTGAAGACAACGATAGCAAGATGAAGACAAGGAGCTACCAGCAAACACGAGGAGACTACAATATCGCTCTATCAGCGGAATTAGAAGAAATCGGGTGTTGCACTATCAAGAAGCGTCTAGGATACGATGAAGGCATCATCTGCAAGATAGTGACTCCGACCTGAAGAAAGACGATTATCTAGGGTCAATAGTCCTAAGAATAGGATTCCCCTACATCGCAAGTAGTTAACTCATTGGTCCCTAGTGTTTACCGTGTTTGCCTGCCTAAGTGCATCCTGTGTTGCTTAATGTGTGTTGTCTACTGAGGACATTGCGATTCCCTCGCTCTGTTCGCCTTGTTTATATGCTCTGGTTTGCTTTGACCTCCTTAAAAATGTGACTCGAGGAGCGATAACCCACCTAGTAACTCAGGAAAATTCCCGTGTTAGATGTCGGTAATGGGACCTAGACTAACCTCGACAGTATATGGGAGGAAAAGCATCGCAAGAACCAGGAGTTTGACATAGTCAAGTCTGAGTCAACTCGAAGATTTCACCTCAGCAGGATGGCATACCTCGTCAAACCCAGCTCGCAAGAACCGTCAATAGCACCCCACTCCCTTGTTCCTCAGTCTACTATAGCAAGAATTCCGTTGGATCTAGAAGTCGATCATCGACGGATCCTCAATCTCCCCCAGAAACCACCTGATAAGCCAACCAAGACAAGGAGTGAAGACCTAACCACACTAACCTTTAGTGTATTAGAGCTTCTGACCGCCTCAGAAGACTACTTACTATAGTCGACCCTACTCAAAACGACGGAAGTTCCTCCCGAGAAGTCAGAAGTACCCCGGAAACCGGATGCTAAAGAAGCGAAGAAAAAGAGTCCACTCAGCCATCAAGCAGAAGCAAGCCAGAAATTCAAGTGAATACCACCTACCCGACGCTGACTACCTCAACCCTTACTGAATACTGGCAAGAAGAGTCGTAACCCACTAACGTACCTTGAGCTAACACCCCCCCTAAAGGCTTTGTTAGGAAACTAGCCCCGCCAAGGGTTGATAAAGTAGGGCATCGCTCGAAGACCCCAGCTCAAAACTCCGAGAAGATACCGCCTGTCGCTAACATCAGGTCAGCACTCCCAGACAGAAGATCCACAACCCTCCCAAAGCACCTTAGTGAAGCTCTAAGGTGGAAACACTGCGTCTTTCCAACTCAATCTCCCGAAGACGGTCTACCGGAAGGTACTTTAGAAGAGATCTCAGGATCTGACGTCCCTTCGCCAAACAACCACCCGTGACTTATCTGATGAGAAACCAACTGAAGATTCTATAAAGTCCCTCCGCTACTTCAGCTGAAGACCCACCCGAAGGACCGCCGAACCGCTAACCCCTAGGTCTTTAATGCTTAGAGGACGTGAGACTCCCATGACTCCACTAGGCTAAGTACGAATAACAATAGTATATAAGCCCAGTAATTCATAATCCCCGGAAGACTTCTGAAGAACTCGACTATAGGGAAAAGATGGACGACAATCTTTAGAACCTCCATCAGTGAAGTCAAGAAGGAAGGAATGCGTTATCTCCGAACTAACCTCATCAAATCCTAAGGGGGAAAGACTGTGTCTTTCCCACCCAAAAATAGGGTAACCCCTCGCCAGGAGCAACCTCAGGAGTCCTGACCCCAAAAATCGTTAAATAGGATACGCTACGACCCTAAGGAAAAGCGGTAAATCCCTAGACAAAGGTACTCCCAACAGTAGACTCTATCCTCCGACGAGAACCCTGTGAAGTTCAGCATCGAGGTAGTCTGCCCAGTCTAAGCCCTCGAGATATGGAGTCCGGAAGGAACAGAAGGACATCCCTCGCAATCGGGACTACGTTCCACTCAACTCTCCGAGCATCCCGGAGGACTGAAGCTCAAGTTCATCGACAGAGTAGTCACTTTTAAAGAGGGAGTCTGTAAGATAGTACGCGTAAGACACCTAGTATCAACCCAGCTCAAAATCCCCTAACCCTACTATTCGGAATCTCGGGACGAGATTCTTTTAAGGGGTAAAGAGCTGTAACATCCCAATTTCGGCAACCCTGATTAGTTGTTTAGAATGCAAAAATCAGGGGGAACAAAAACGTTTTCTTATTTAATACTAAAGTGTTTTCTTGTTGGTTGGATATGCTTATGCATATGAATGTGTATTAGATGATATACTCCTTACCTTAACACTAGTTGACCAAAGCTACTTTCCTAAAACTGTCTTGGCTTAATTTCCATATTCTCAAATGTTTTGACAATTCAAATCCTGAGCCAAGATGCTTATGAAACCAAAACTATTTTAGTAGCTTCTATTGATAAAACTATGGAGAGTTATATAACATAATCTCTTTATGTTTTCAAGATAGACTCTTCTACTATTCTCATCTCTAGGTTTAACCAAACCTTTTTATGAAGCACTTGAACTCTACTCTTGGTAGAGATACCAAGGACCTTACCTTGCTCAAACTCCAACCTATTCAAAATATCCATCCTTACCCCAAGCTAGGCTTGATGGTAACCCTAGTAGTAGGTTTGCTTAGGTTATAAGATGAGTTGCCTTCATCTGCTGTCTAATGAGTAGCCTTGATCTGCTGTTTGACTTGTTTTCTTAGGAAGTAGTATGAGCCACTTTTGGAGCTCATCCTCTAGGATCAAGGTACCTTAAGGTCACCCAACCCTAAGTAAGAATACACCCTGGATCCAATCTCTAGCCACCAGGTGATCTCAAGCAAGATCAAGCTCAAACCCCTACACCATTGCAATCTACATCACTTGGTCTATCCAACCATCTGCCCCATGCCCCAAGGGGAGATCTGAACTCGAAGTTACAACCATGTTTTGATGGTATGAAATTAACATCACCCTAGATTCTTAATCTAAGGTATTTCACCAAAACTCATCTTGGATTCTCCAATACCAAGATTGCAAAAGCTTGCTACACCTTGTCTACATCATCTACATTGATTATCAAGATTTATCAAATTTTACCCATAATTATTTTGGCTCCAAATCAATTTAATTCTTTAATAGACAAATTCTTCAAAACCTCTTCCATAAGGGAAAGTTTGGATTTTTCCAAAACACCTCCCCAACTTTTGGCTCATTTGAGATCCATATACCATACCCTATCATCCAACTTCAAAAATAAATATTTTTGAAGAGCTTTATTATTCCTTTTTGCCCATTTTCTTAAATGGCTGAATTGGAATAATAATTGTTTGAAATACTTTTATCTTCCAATAAATCTTGGGAAAATTCCCCTAAGTGTGTATTCACCTTTGGGACCATCTCACATCAAAAACTCCACTTAGCCAATGTAAAAATTTCAAATGATCTTCTAGAAACTACTTCTGCAATTTTTGAATAAATGAATTGAAGTGGACTTTAAATATCTAGAAAAATCCCAAAAAATTCCTGGATATCTACCTTGACCTCATCTATCTACCAGTACCATCTCCCTAATTTGTCTTATACAAATTATAAAACTTACTTCAGAAGCCTCAAATGGAAGAAGAAAGAGCTCCTCTCGGCCTTGGTCAAGATCTGGCCGTAAGACGTCTCTTCCACTCCCCTTTCCTCTGCATGCAGTTGTACTGCGACCCTCTCGTCCTCCTCTATCTAACCCATGTTTTTTTCCTTGCCCAGGCCCCTCTATTCCGACACCGCCGCAAGCTTGAGACCGAGCCGAGCCTCACCTACAACCCTGGCGTCCCAGACCCTCAGCCCTGCTGCATGCACCGCCAACGAGACTCCCCGAACCTCCCCACCCTCCTCAATGGCCTCCTAGTCGACGTGTAGCATCACCCGAGGCCGCCCCGGCGAGCTCCCGATGTTGTTCCGCCACCGTACGGCTCGCGGCATTAGATCTACGTCAACCCCCACTGTGCCCCCCATCTCTAGGATCGCTATCGTCTACCGCGTCGTCTCCGCCACCCCACGGTCGCCAGCGAGCCCTCTGGTAAGCTCCTCGAGCCCCGCCCCGAGCCACCTAGGGTTCCGGCAAGACCCCACTGTGGCAGAGGGCGACGATGCTCAGGCACCGTCAGATCGCTCTTAGCCCAACGGCCTGGATCCGCACGTGCCCCTTCGCCCTCCACCCCCTCCGACCACTGGGCCCCGTCCATCTGCGGTTTCAAACCCACTCCCGCGCGCCCGCCTGCCCCGGTTGGACCACCCCCTCGCCGCCTGGCCCAACTACTCCGAGATCCCAGCCTAGTAGCCCTGGCCTCTTTTCTTTTTATTTAATTCCTTTTTCTAGATCTGTGAATTAGGCTGCTTGGTTTAATTCAAAACAAAAAAGGAAATCCCCATATTTTGTACAGATACAAATTTATACATGTTCCCACATGAATTGTCTAACATGCAGAACCAGCCCCTTTCCAAAAATAATTTTTATTATTTGCTGGCATTTAATCTGCCAAAGAGTATATTTTACACTAGATAAATTCCCCAGGAATTTGTGCATATCCAATTGGGATGAATCAAAGTTCCCCTAAAAGGTCAATTCCATACCAATCAATCAGCATAGGTCTCATGTCAAGGTGAACTCTAGTCTGCCTGTAGCAAAAAGAACAAAAACAGAGACTTTCTGCCTTTAGAAATTTCCCTAGACCAAATCATGAGTCCAATTGATCCAATTCCAAATCCCAGTGATGTGGTACACTAAGGCCTATCTAAATCCAGGAGCACATGATTTATTGAGCCTTGGATGTTTCTCTGTGAATTAAACTATTCTATGCATGGTTTAATCACCGCTAAATTCACTATAGTAGTTCTGCTAATCCAAAAAGGTTAATTTCAATTTCTATAGAAAGGTATTTCAACTACCTACCGTGTGTCGTTGGAATCAAATCAAAACCTGCTGTAGATATAATTTGGTGAAAAAGACAAAAACCCCACAGAACTGCCTTTTGGAATTTCTTGAGGGCATTCTATTAATTATCTTTACTTGATTCCAACTCTCAGTGAAAAAGTACATCAAGCCCTACCAAAAAACCCAAGGAAATAGTTTTTGGAGCTCCATAACTTCTCTGGTGAATTATTTCCTAAAACTAGAGTCTTTTTCACTATAAAAAAATCACTATAAATCTTTGGTAATTGATAAAATAGTGAAACCACTTTTGTTAGTTTCATTTTATCAATACCTATATGTTGGTATCATGTTTTTACAATGATACCATACAGAATATTGTCTAGTCCAAAAATCCATCTCTTAGGTAGTTTCTAGACTATAAATCCTAAGGGGTATTCATTCCCTTCTCCAAGGCCATCTGAATCTCCTAAAACCAATCCTCTCAAAACCATCTGAACCTTAATTGGAGTTTATTCAATTGCTTGTTTGCTGAATGGTAGTGGTTATTGTATGCCTTGTATTGATTGTGCCATTTTGTTTGTTTGCATGTGTCCCCCATCGATGATAGTTGTGATTATATCGGAGAGCAGAAGAAGATGGTTATTATTGTATATTTGGGTATTCTAAAGAAGTCTAGGGACAATTATGCCATATTGCTAATCATCAGGAAAGCCACCTTCTTGCTCATAAGCCTTGTCCTAATATTTTACTTATGCATGTTTTAACTACTGTTTATTAAAACTGCATCGTTTTACATTATGTTGACATATAAATATATTTATGGTAGTGGTTTGGCTCCTCCGAACTATTATACTTATGTATTATTAAGTACAACCCCCTTTGTGTTACCTACTTGCCCCTAGTAGAATAGATGGTGTATTACACCATACCCCTTTGGAGACCCCGATTTAGCCGAAGCAAAGCTAGAGGATGGGAAGACCCCGGAAAAAGGCTTTTACCAAATGTTTTATGATAAAACCTTGGTGAGGTGGGACCTCCCAATAGATGTTGAGAAATAAAAAGGTTTTAATTTACAATATGCTTAAGGAAAACCGGAGGAAAAAGGTTTATGAAAAAGCACCTGGTTCTCTGCATGTTTTGCTAGAACAATTAACCCTGTGCAACCACATTACTCTGGAATGGGACAGGGCTAGATTTGATGTTTGTCTGTTCTGGTATAAGCAGCCTCGCAACTACTACAGGGGATCGGGGATCCCTGGAGGGTGGGCCTTCTCCAATCAAGGTGGGACCTGGAGAAGGAACGAAGGGTCGGCAGGCCTCCACGCGTTACTATTGGCCCCTCATTGAAAGCGCACACTCTCGAGGAGTGGAAAAAGCGCTCCGGTTGGTCCTCGCCCGACGTCCCGATTTTGAGGGGATTAACACCCATAGGGTAAGCACTTATATTGGAGTGGGCATCCAGAGAGTCTTGATCGGTTACTCGACCCACGATCGGTGAAGATCAGGGTAGTGTACCCGGATGGTGTGGGTAAAGTGTACAACCTCTGCAGAGTGTAAATCTATTCGAATAGACGTGTCCGCGGTCATGGACGGTTGGGAAGGTTGCTGTAGAGCGGTGCTGGTTTTGTTTTCAAAAAGGATTTCGGAAAAGAAATGGTTTTGGAAATGTTTTGACCATGGGATTGTCGGGAAGGATACGTGCTTTCACCATGGGATGGTCAGAGAGGTATGGAAGGAGTTTGGTCGTGGGACGACCTAAAAACAGGAACAAATGGGTGACCCAGTCCTGATGTTTTCCAAAACTTTTTTAAAAAGGTTTCCAAAATCTTTACAAAAGTTTTCAACAAAGATATGTAGATGCTATATCTACAAGAGAAACAAATTGAGAAAAGAACCTGTGTTGGAGCCCTCCTACTACCATAGCCATATTGCATAGCCTCTTGTTATTATTACATTATTTAGGTGGTTTGCGAGTACATTCAAAGTACTCTTCGGCACTGTCCCTGGCTATTAACATGGCTATATTTCAAGAAGAAGATGGCGTCGGCGACTTTGCGAGCTAGGACGTTCTCCCAGTCAGTTGCCTGTAGGTTAATGGATGGCTCGGGCTCTGTGCTTGAAGAAGTTCCGCTGATGATTATTGATGTAGCCATAACGGCATTCCTATAAGTCTTGTAATTCGGTATATTCTCGGATGATGTAATGGTACTTGTCGATTATGTGCCACGACTAACTAATCATTGGATCAAGGTTGTATGCATAACAGGGATTCTCAGAGGATTAATCTGGGGGTCTCACAAGAACTGTTACCTATTTGAAAGCGGACTCTGCAGGTCTCCGAGTTTAGTATCTAGTAGATTCTTCTGGAGTCACCACTTGAATAAAATCGATATCTTGTTCTTCATACACTTATTACTTGAGTCATAAAACCCTTCTCTTCCTTATTACACCATTATCTCCACTACCTGGAAATTTCTTTCACACAAAACTCCACACAGTTCTCATTAGCAACATTAGTATAAGTGAAGTGATAAAACCTTTTGAGTCCAACTTCAACTGAAAACCATCAAAACAAATGCTACTGTAGCAACTCCTTCCGAAAACCCAAAAAGAATTCAAAAAGGAAATCGAATAAAGAAGCAAATGCAAGATTGGCAAAATCTGTCAAAATAGACCAGCAGGTAGAGATCAATTTTTTCAAAAATCTTCTGTTGCTCAAATCAAAAGTGCAAAACTAACGGAAGTTAAATAACAACATGGGGCAGAAGCACAAAAAATTACAGCTCAATCTGACATATAGAGATCTCTCACGAATTTTTATGGTGAAGCACAAAAATCTGTTTCGGGACAGCAACTTTCCCAAATATTACTTCTCTCTCATTAGAGGTTGATCTTGACAAAAAACCAAATAAAACGGATAATGAGCGTTATTACCGAAGTAATAACTTCCAAGACTCAAAGAAACAAAAACAAACTAAAAGCAAAAACGAATTGGGTTGTCTCCCATAAAGCTCTTTCTTTATAGCCATTAAGATGGGCATGATAATTTTGAAGAAACTCTCATAGGGATATGAATTGAAGTGAAAGAGAGAATTAAGAAGCAAAAACACACACACATTTAAGTATAGCCCACTTCCTATGCAAGGGGATTTTGTAAACAAACAAGTTATTGAAACCAGAGGCAACTTGCATAAGAAGGCAAAAGAAGTGCAACATAAAAACTTTCAGCATAAAACGAGGAAACTTGATATTATTGAGATGCATAAGAACACTTTTAGCTCTTTCATAATAACTTTCAGTATCATGCATAAACTTAACAATATAGCTATCACAAGTACCATCATAGCAATGATCACTTATTCTAACAGAAAACACAGGAATATTAGCTCTCATAACACTACTTTGTGAAACAATATTAGAGGTATCCTTACAAAGGATAGTGTGTCCCTCTTTTTCATATTGAGCAACAAAGTCTTTCACATTTGCTACAATAGGTTCATCAACCATTTGTTTATCAGGTTGAACAACTTTATTGAAACTTTCATTAACCATACTAGCTATCATAGAATGTTCCTTTACCTTAACTAGGAAAGGCATTTTCTCAATGTAAGGTTTGGGTAAGACATGATTAGCAGTATAAACTTCAGTATTTCTTACAGGAACACTCTTAGGAACATCTTTATAAGGTTCATGATACTTATTCCACTTCTTTTTAGGCACTTCAATGTAGGAAGCAAAAGCCTTAAAATAAGAAGCAATAGCTTGAGAGTTAGGACCATAAGCATTTTAAATATTTTGAAAGTCATCAGTTCTCATAAAAAGATTAAATGCATTCATAATCATAATTTGTACCTGACTTCCTACCTTTGGCATTCTCCCAAGCTTCAGGATTGTCTTGAATACGATCTATAAGGTCCCATTTAGTTTCTTCTTCCATGCGAGTGAATGATCCAGCACAAGAAGCATCCAATAAATCCTTGTCATGTAGAGGGAGCCTTGCATAAAAGTTATTGATAATAATATTGTTGGGGAGCTCATGAATGGGACATTTGAGCATTAGTAACTTCAATCTCCCCCAAGCTTGAGCTGTACTCTCTCCATCAAAAGGCCAAAAGTTGTATATTTGATTCCCATCTTTATGAATCTCACTAGGAGGATAAAACTTTGAATAAAAGAGAGGCACTATTTCCTCCCATTCCAGAGCTTGACCATTCTTCAGAAGCTTATACCATTCGTCAGCTCTTCCTTTCAGTGATAATGAGAATAACTTCTTCTTAACTTGATATGTAGTGATACCTGCACACTTGAACAACCCACATAATTCGTGTATAAAGAGTAAATGATCACCGGGATGAACAGTCCATCCCCAACATAGTAGTTATCCATAACACGATCAATAATTCTTGTAGGTATTTTAAAAACATCATTCTCAGCAGGTGGTGGCTTATCTACTACCTTAGTAGTGGTAGTAGCATTACCAAATAAGAAACTCAGCGAATTATCCATAACGAAAATAAACCAACTAGCAGAAGTAAACAATACTCATAGTAGAAGTTTCCTTTACCAGTTCCTCTCTGCAATAGCGCTTCACTCCCTGGCAACGGCGCCAGAAAATAGTCTTGATGACCCACAAGTATAGGAGGTGTATCGCAGTATTTTCAATAAGTAAGAGTGTCGAACCCAACGAGGAGCAGAAGGTGCTGGCTAGTGGTATGGATGAGGAATTCTCTGCAAATACTTAGCAAACAGATTTTTAGGGGTTTTCGATAAAGCAAGTAAACAAATTACGAGTAAATAAAAGACAGTAGGAAAAAATGCAGCAAGTGGCCCAATCCTTTATGCAGCAAAGGACAAGCCGGTTGTATTAGTTAAGATGACCAAACGTTCTCGAGGACACATGGGAAGACTGTCAAGTGCTTTCGCTTCATATAGCTGATTAATCTTCTCTAGCTTGCTAAGTGTTGTGTGGGTGAACCTGTGCTAATGTACCGCTCCATCCAGGACTAATACGTACGTGTGATTATACCCCTTGCAAACATCCGCAAGTACAAGAAAGTAATTAAGGTAGAAACCTAACCACAACTTTAAACTCTAAGACCCTTACGTCGCTTGTGCAATGGTTTCCTAACGGGGGTTCAGGTTTCTTTCACTCCGGTAACCCCTACGATTAGTAGCCAAATACACAATTCATTCCCCTAGGCCCATATAGGTGAAGTGTCATGTAGTCGACGTTCATATGACACCACTAGAAGAAGTACACCACAACTTAAATAACAATCTATTGAATCTTTCTCAACGCAACTCCACTACTAACAACAAGACTTCTCCCATGTCCTCAAGAACAAAACGAACTACACACAAGACATCATATGGATCATGATCAGAGATGGAATAATGATGTATAACAATCTGAACATAAACAATAATTCAATGGTTCACTCAATAGCATCAACTACAAAGAGTAATCAACACCGGGAAAGTTTCCCCTATCAACTATGCAAGATTCAACTCAATTGTTACAGCAATATAGAGATGGTGATGAGGGTGCTGATGGTGATGATGGTGGTGATGATGATGATGATGATCCTGATGAAGTCCAGCTTGATGGTGGTGTTGATGGCGACGATCTCCCCTCTCTGGGATGGAATTCCCCCGGCAGAAATCTGTCTGCCAGAGAGATCTTTCTCTCTCGGTGTTTTCCGCCCCACAGAAGCGGCGAAATCTTTCTATGGTTGCTCCCCGAGTCTTAGGGTTTCAGGAGGATAATATACGCCAGAGGGGAGAGGCTGGAGTGGGCCAGGGTGGCCACACCACCTCCTGGCGCGGCCTAGGGCTGCCCGCGCCATGGGGTGGTGTGGGCCCCCTGTGGCCCATCTCCACTCCATCTTCTGGCATCCTTAGTCTTCTGGAAAATAGGATTTTCCGTATATTTTCCCGGATTTTCTGATATTCGCGAATTTTGCCTCCAAACATCACCTTTTCCATCAGAATCCTGACTGCAGCTGTCCATGCTCCAAAAGTCATCAACCATGCAAAAACAGATGAAATAACATCAGTATAACCTCTCAATACGAAATATATCAATGAATAATAGTGAATTAAGACATAGCATAGTGATGCAAAATGGACATATCAAACCTTAAGTGTGTATCCCTATGGGTTTGCAAACTAAGTAGACAATGAATTAAGACATACCGAGACTCTCTTCGATCAATAATCATCAGCAGGACCTGGAGATCCATAATGACTCCTACTTATTCAACGATGAACTAGTGACCATGTGAACCTTTTTCGCACTAAACAATTACTTTTCTCTCGTGATTTTTTAGTTATTCTAGATCCGATCATTTGGTATCATCCATATCTAGTTCAATCTCATTATCGACAAGTACTATTGTCTCGTTCCCATGATATAACATTCTTAGTGACCTTATCACTTGGTTACAAGTTATGTCAATGTGATATCACCGAGAGCGCCCTGAGTATATCTCTCTGTCATCAGGATGGAAAAATCGCACTCTTGATCCACGAGCCTCAATGAATACTTTCCAAGTACTCAACGACATATTTATAATCACCCTGTTACAATGTGATGTTTGATAGAATCAAAGTACTCTTCCAGAGTTAATGATTTATGTGATCTCATGGTCTAAGGATTAGAGTTACTTCGAATAAGATATCAATATAAACTTTGAGTACATGATCGTATTGGTAAAACTACTGTGGGTGAATGTTCATCACATCATTCTCTAATGACATGACCTTGTTACTAACAACATCCAATGTCCATTATCAGGAAACCTTGATCATCACTTAATCAACAAGATATTGTAATGAGAGGCATTACTAGGAACCTTTTTCTTTTGTTTATTAAACACACATGTATTAACGTTTCCGGTTAACACAATTATAGCATGAGAAATAAAATTCTAATATAAACCTGGATTAAGATAATAACCATTTATAATTGCCTCTCGGACATATTCCTTTCAATAACTTCCTCAAGTAAAGAACGAGCTTGGTCTCAGTTCAGGTTGCGCCTAGGCTCCCATGGAGGAGCATGAACTCCGTGAGCCTAGATACACCCGATGGTGAAAGGACATTTTTGCCCTTCATATGTTTTGATGTTTGTTGACAACACTAGAAAAGTCTAATCGTGTCCTAAAGTGTTTCAGGACATAATTATCTTGTCAGCATACTATTATATTGTTGCTCCCTCAAAGGGAAAAGAGGGTTCTAGGTGAATTGTTTTAAAGAGGATTCAATGATTTATATATGTGTAAAATTGAGTTTTGATGGACTATCCAGCTGTTTTTGGCTGGAGTATCCGGCCCAGCCGGAATGTCCGATTGGTGCTAGCCTACGGTGACCCAGCATACCACTTCATGATGTAGTACACTATAGTCATTGACATAACACCAATGAAACACCGTTCCACTAGTATTACATCCCTCAAAGTTGTACAACAGAAACATAGTAGATCCAAGACATGACTATATGTTACAACTCGACTCTTTATAAAAGATCCGGAGAACACTCTACGTTATAGAGAGAAAAAGAAACTTCTTACATAGAACAACCAGAAATAACAACTCAGAACTAACATACTAATAAGACTAGTATCTAAACTATATGGTTTGTAATTGCCACTATTTCAATGCTCTTTAGAAATAAGTTCTGTGGTTAGAGAATATGATCCTATCTAATCAGGCACTTCTTCTTCACTTCAGTTGCTACATATATTGACTCCATTGGCTTTATTGAAGAACTTGAGATTTCAGTGATAATTCCTTGAGCATGAGTTGGTGTTGACAATGTCTTCAAGGCTTTAGAACCTAGCAAGGGTTAAGAAGGTACGGTTGAGTATGAGCATACTCAGCAAGTTCACTAAAAGGAGTGTTTGATGCTATACCTATAGACATAGACCATAGGTCATAGGCTATGCAGGTTTTCATAAACATTTCTTCAAAGGTTGCTTTTATCCTAAAAAGCTATGTCCGTCAGCCTTCATAGGTTTACTAGAACTTTCCTAGCGTTCCTTTCCTCCCACGTTCGTAGCTCCTTCCCGTAATAGGGAGTAACATGTCACAGTTCTTACACTGTGTAGAGGTGCGTTACTTTACCCATAAGAGATCCTTAACCATGTTGCACATCTGAGTAGCCAACCCGTTCACACTTCCTTGGTGTGAGGCTCGGTATTTGAATCCAAGCAAATCACTGCCCTTCTCCGTGACCCCACATGTCCCCTTGGTATACGCCATGCCCACATATTGAATTATGGCAATGGGAAGTATAGACCATTATAGATGCCAGAACTACCGTGGGACATTGAGGGATCCCATCCATATGATGCATATCCTCTACGAATTACATGCTCATGCTACAAGGATAACATCCACGGCCTGCGCATCCGGATACATGCGAAACGAAGAAGATCCAGCTAACTTCTGAGAGCCATTGTAGATCTTATGGTTAACACGTAATATAGAACACTAGAATACCTGGCGACATTGATTGATTAAGTCCTAGATATTATGTTCCTTTACCACTGGAACTATAATAGTAGGTTATTACCATTTGGTAAGTAACCCATAATCATATCATTATGAAAATTTTATTTTCTGACCTTTTTGAAATGCAGGTGATGACATCATTTGATTTGTAAATACTTGATAGAAAATAACTAAAGGACATGAGCAAGTGTGAGCTTGCCTTTTGTGATTGCAAGATTATGCACTCACAGTCTTCGATATAATAGAAGAACCAATATTTGAAATTAGCATCATTGGTCTAGTAAGAACTAATGTTTAAAGAAGCAAGATGAAGTTATGCATAAGTAATGTAATGCATTTTGTAAAATCCTGAGGTAATTCCCCAATAACCTAAATTAGTTAAATTTAGGTGATCATATTAACATTTAGTTATTTTGAAGTTTACATCACAAGTAATTATATCTTCAAAGCATTTGAGAGTTTAACATGCAAAGTATACCAGTGAAGTATAATAACACTCTATGATTGAGGTGAATTTCTATCTAGTATTTATGATGTAAGTTAATGTGTTAGGTTTTTAAGAGTTAAAGGACTTGTAGTAGGGTTGTTGCTTGAAGTGGCAAAATGAATAACCTTTGATGAAACTTGTGTTTAGGTTAGGTTAATCAATCTTGAAGGTTATTAGGATTTATATTAGGTTTTTATGGGTACTAATGAAGTTGAGTTATTATACCTTAATTGGTTGTTTGAGTGACCTAAGTTAACTATAAAAACATGAATAAACTTTAGACATTGTGTGTATAAGTTTGTGGACCAAAGTTAGCTTTAAAAGAAATATAAATAGGCTCCAGGTGTGATGTGGCTAAATTATTATCAAGTTTTTAGGGTTCTGGTAGGTATGATCAAGAGTGTGAGATCATTCACTTTCAACTGAAGTGGATGATGAGTTTAAATGTGATTTTCTATTATGAAGATAATTTAAATTATTAAGGGAAACAAATTTGGATGATCTTATAAATCTGTTAAAGTTTGTAAGTCATGTTAAGAATGGTTAAAAGATAAAGAGCATTCACTTTTAAAATTTATGGTTGGGTTTAGTTTGGATTTATGGATTTAAAAGAGTTTTATAAGGTTAATAAGTTACACTTAAGTTTTATTATAGATCCAAGTTATGGCTTTGGAATTAGTATTTATATATAAAGGACTTAAGGTTTCATGAAGAAATGTGATTATTTCTTACTTAAGAAATGTTTTTAAAGAATTTACAAAATAGGTATTTTATAAAATAGATAAGGATTTAATAATTTAAAATCTTAAAAACCTTTGGAATAATATATTTAGTATTTTTCCAGTAAAATATATTTATTCAAGTTCTTAAAATGAATTTCATTTATTTATAAGTATTATATTTATTTTTATAAAATTTCACAAAGGATTAAATTTCTTTTACTATTTGTTTCAAGTTTTATTTAAAATAAATAAATTAGTATTTTATAAAATAGTGGACTTATTTTTTTATGCAAAAATGTTTTTTTTTTCATTTTTTATAGTGGACTTTTGCTTATAAAATAGTGGACTTTTCCTTATTTTATGAAATTTTACTTAGGATTTAATGGTGTTAATATTTATTTGCATTTTATTAACTCAAACAAGTAATGTTATATTTTTCCTAGGTAGATATTATTTTTGTAGTATTTTTGATATATTATATATTTTTAGGATTTTCCTATATTTTTAGGGCTAAAACAAGTTCAGGGGTATTTCAGAAATTTTATTTTATTTTCTGACTTCATTCTTAAATTGACCTGTTTGGTTGTGCAACCTGGCCGGCCGAACCAGTTCCATCTGGATCAGGGTCAACATGACCCCGGCCCCCTCACCCCTCTTGCATTCTGCACACGAGCACAAACCCGTGCTTCTCCCTAGCAACACTCTCCACTGCCACCGCTAAACTTCAACGTACACCGGTCGTTGCAGCCACCGCCATTGGCTGCCATAGCTCCACCGACCTCATATCTACACCTCCATCCAATTCGATTTGAGGATGGAGCCCTATTGAACTCGCCCCCTTCAATTCTCTGGTTCTAGAGTTTTTGGCTTCTGACGCCGTTGTGCTTCGGTGACTATCGGGTGGTGTTGATGGTGATTTAGTGGTGCTACTATGGGTCGTCAGCCACCGCTGCGGTGGTGATGAGCTGGTGCTGCAAGGACGGCTTGCGGTAGGACGAGCGTTGTAGTTCTCCTTGTGCCACCGTGCTTGGCTTCCCGCAACCGCTCTGCTACCCCTACAACGACCTATGTTTCTCCTCCAAGTAGGGAGACATTTTGCGGCCCGAAAGTTGAGGCGCCAAGGCAAAGCGGTACCTGAGTTGCTTGAAATCAGCCGTGTTGCCGACAATTGGTGTGCCAAATAATCAGGGGGTCTTTTTTGGCACGAATTCAACTTAACGTTTGAATACAAAATATTAGGCTAACGCCCATCAAGTTTCCCCCTGACAGTTTTGGTCGTTATGTCGCTGCCATCGTGGCTGCCATGTAGGCTTGCAGCGTTGGCGCCTGCATCCTTTACGCGTCTTCTTCTTCCCCGGAGTGGCAATCTATGGTCGCGGCAATGGCGTGGAGCTGGGACGTGGATGAACCTGCTCGGCCCTGCTCTCCTCCCCATCCCAAATCGGATCTCGCCCTCACCATGGCCGCACCCATGGCATGGCGCGGGGACAAGAATTTATTCCCGGGTGAGATCTATCACGATGCCGACCATGCTCGGTCCTATTGTCCTCCTCCAAAATCCGAGCTCGCCATTGATGTGGTCGCACACGCACCAGCCATAGTGTCTTCCTCTCCAAACCCCAAAGCCACATCCACTCAGTTCGGCACAACGCCAACAAGGTGAAATTGCATCCAGTTTTGTTCTTGTGATTGTAGAAGAACATGTATGTACCGTGTCCGTATCATACTCTAACAATGTACACATATGTTGTTTACTAGATTTTCATTTGAAATTATTAGCTCTGTGATGACGAAACATAGAGAACCTAAATGGAATGATGATGAAGACCATGTTCTGTACTTTGCATTGCATCAACAAGGGCTCATTGACAAAGCATGTTACCAAGAGAGTGGAGTTCATCAGCCATTGCCAAAAATATGGGAAAAAATCCATGAGTGATTCAATGCAAATACGCGCAGAGAAGCTAGATCCATGTCATCAATCATCAATAGGTGGCACATTCTAGTGATGCTTTCAAATGCGTACACCATGTATCATTCATAACAATAACACCATCGGCAGTGTTGCTAGCTGTTTGTTTGAGCTATAGATTTTATATGATCATGGGACCTTACTTTCCAGGTTAGTAATCTTGAAACTGCAATTTACTTGAAGTGGTTGTTATCCTGAGCAAAGTGCCTAGTATGCACATTACCTTTGTTTGTTCTATGCTGGAATTCTGCTATTATGGGCGTGGAAAGATTAGCTGGGCTTCACTAAATATTACGCAGTTAGGCCTAACTTAGTCTTACAAAAATAAGCAAAGCTTAGTCTTACACAAATAAGCATAACTGAGTCTTGACCAAAGAATCATTTACTTCGTAGAACTAGGGGAAACTAAAGATAAAGATAAAGACAAATAGTTCATTGGATCTCCTAGTATGAGCACTAGGTCCCTAGAGCTGGTGGTATCGTCGGAACAAACCAGAATGCTTTGTTTGGTCGTCTCTCGTTTCCATCAAATCATACGACCCCATTGATGAGCCAATTGTAGGACCCTCCCCCCGACGTGTATTTGGCTCTAGGTCGGATCTGGAGTGTCAACATGATAGGAACGTGAGTGTGCAGCAAACACACAGTCTACTATCCACACTGGAAGTGTTGGTACCTCAGCAACAACACCAGCATGTTCTTCCTGGACTCCAGCAGCAGCCTCAGCAAGTATTTCGTCAGCTTCATTAGTAGCAGCATTAGCAAGTATTTTGTTAGCTTCACTAGCAGCAGCCTCAACAGGTATTTCGTCAGCTTCACCAGCAGCAGCATTAGCAAGTATTTTGTCAGCTTCACCAGCAGCATCATCACCAAGTATTTCGTCAGCTTCACCAAGAGTAGCAATAGCTAGTTCGTTGTTAGCTCCACCACAGCAGCAATATCATAAGAAGACGGGGTGCCTGAGAAATTACAGGTTCAACACCTCTAGGGGCTCCGACAAAGAAATGGTAGTTGATCCCACGAAACACAAATTGTCCCTTCAGATTGTCGACTCTGCTCTAGACTTGCTTTACTGGGTGTTTGGATGGACATGCGGACCTCGAGAAAACGTGACACTGCAGCGATGTGTATGAAGAAAGTTGTGTCCCCATATGTTCTATTGTATCACCAATATTGTTTAGTGATCCCCTGATATGAATCCACGTGAGTTCAACATCCTATTTCGTGTCGCCTCTGAGAGGTGCTAGGAACCAGCGCCGTGATCCAAGTTCAGCATCTTCTACTACATCTTTGATCACCATAGCTAGAATGACGCACTGGGCAGCATGTGTACCTGCGTGTTACTTATAGTCAGTAAGAAGAATTTTGAATGGGATTTTACATGATATATGACACCATGACTCACCCTTGATGAACGGCTCCCAAACACGCATGTCGCCGCTAGGTTCAATGACCGCATAAATGTGTTGTGGTTTGTTGGAATAGTAGTTGGAGGTGAAGACGGCATCGACATACTTCTCCAGCCACAGGAAGTCGTCATGCAAGACTGTCCATTCCTTCTCTTCTGGGCATCAAATGAATGTGATTGCCTTGTCAAACATCGCTAAGAGGTCATACTCCCAGGTCTTCCACACCCCCAAGGTCTATGTGGGACTTTGACCTTCATGAGCTCAAGTTCTGCCATGTTGAACCTGTAATAGAATTCGGAAATGCGCGACGGCCACCCGTTGTTGAATGTAGTAATGCCGGCACCCTCCAAATACGGCAACGTAAATCTCAATGATCTGTAGCCATTTTTGAGAGTCCAAGTACTCCCATCCTGGGACAAAAGGACCAGCCACTCGATGTTGCCACCCACCCAGTGTTGGTCATCTCCCATTTCCATCTCTTCTTCTTCCTTGATACTCACCACTACTGATTTCGACCACTTATCCAGTAGCATAATTTTTGCAGGAATATTCTGCAGAGTTTGTTGTCAGTTGGTAGCATCACCTAGCATGGATTGCATTGCAAATACAATTTGACAACTAGACCTTCATATTAAAATAATATGTACGACTGTCTCCTCACATATCGCCTAAATTGTGCCTTTGTCACTACAAAAATACCCAAAATATCGAGTATGAGCAGCGCTCCCCCCGAACAAACTCCTGACAATGATCATAAACAGCTAGGGGCATAATATCCTTAAATCGTCTAATTTGTTTATTTTTTTAGAAAATAGAATATCACCTAGCAGGCATTCTATTACAAATCGAAATTAACAACTCGTCTATCACCTAAATTAATATTGTGTCACTATGGAAATACCGTAATATCAAGTATGAGCAGAGCTTCCTCTATACAGAATAGTCTTAAATGCTTCAATTTGTTCAAACCGCGCGTGCACACAACATGTTCGACGGAAATAACATAGGATTACGATGAAAGTTCAGCACATATCAATCAACGATATGATTGAACCAATAAGCAAGATACTAGAACTTACGTGGCCATCGCGGTCATTTGGCCATTTGCTGGTATAGGGGTATAGAAGATCTGGCGTGCCGAATGGTTGTTCGTCCATGTCCCGCATTGTGAAGAGGTAGCCAGGGAAGCAGCGAGCGAGGTGACCGGCAGAGATGATGTCCAACCCCGTGGAGATCCTGTGCATGTTCACAGCGTTGAGGTTTGTCCATCCCCAATCTTCGTGGTGGCAGTCGCCATGGCTAGCCGCGTCGTCGTCTCCTGCCTTTCGCTTTAGCCTACTGCTACCCCAAGCTCTACCCATAGCGGGAAATGGAGTATATATGGAATCCGGTAGATTAATGGAGGCGGATGGATTCAGGAGGGTATGGAATTAGGGAGGGGGCAGTTGATCGAGTAGGGAGTGACCCTTTGAGGAACCGCCGCCGCCGGTTCTCGTCTGCGTAAAAGACAAGGAAGGGGGCATAATTATTGAGGGCACGCACCGGAACCATCTAGAGGAAGTGAAAATATAAATCGTAAGAGGAAAAAATGTAGGGTCCCACATGTTAGTGAGTGAAGGTCTGCACACACAAACGTGTCTATGTTTGCCTTGGATCGTGCATGCCAGAGCTCGATTCCACTTCATACAAGTGGCGCAGAACAAATTTCAAGCAGCACTAGCGTCGACGTGTAAAACCGCCATTTTATCCACCTCCACCCTACTACGAACAGTCGTGCACCATTCCATATATTAGTAAGGGTGCTTCCAATCTTGCAGTAAGTTGTTTCACTTCTCCGTCTCCTTTCCTCCTCCACGGCCTCATCGTCTTTCTCCTCCACGGCCTCATACATTTCCTCTGCCACGACATCACCCTCTTCCTTCGTGTCCTTTCCCTCTTTCCTGCAGTCATGGACTTGTTGGATGTACGAAACGATAGCAGGCAAGCGACTACGTACTTCGACATAGAAGTACATGGAGGGAAGAAGATCAATGTCGTCTACACCACCGACCCTTGGACAGTGATGATCACTCTGAATAATTACAAGAGTTGGTTGCAGTTCAAAGAAAGCAGGTTCCGGTCTCGACCTCGAGTACAGCCGTGATCAGCGTAGGAGCGCGGTGGTGCAACTCTCCATGAAGGGGCACGCCCTCGTATACCAGCCTTTTTGCGAGAATGGGGTTGATGGGAATAGGTAGACTATGTTGTCTTTTTGTTCCTGAACCATCTGTTTGCAAAAGTTCTTGCTATATTATTTGTTTGAATTCATTTTCATGCAGGTGGGGCAAAAGGATTAGGTCGCTCTTTCATGACTTTCTCGGGAACCACCAGATAACATTTACTAGTGTTGACATCACGAATGACACAAGGCTGCTTGAAAGCCCGACTGTCAACATTAAAATCCCAAAGGAGTGCAGAGGGGACATCCAGAAAATTTACTGGATCCCAGGGACGAGGGGGAGCAGGACTGGGATGGCCGATCTTGCCACCGAACTCATCGACATGTGGTACGCTGACATGAAGGGAAAATTACCGAAAGGTTGGTGGAGGCATTTAGGGCACGATTACTAGGAGTATAAGCCACTTTCTGAACCTAGTCGTGAACGTTGAACTCCCCCTTGATACAAAAATGCCAGAACGATATCCTGAACTCATGCATCCTCCTGAACTCGGTGCCAACCAAAATTATAGGATACGCGTAGTCATGTTTCATTTTTTCTACTTCAACTCCCAAATCATCGACGGGAATGCCAGCCTCATCGGTAAGTTCCTCATCTATTTCATCATCACCAGATTCTTGATCCTCTAAAGTGCACTCTTCTTCATCTGATTCAGAATCTTGGCCATCGTCTCTAATGCCTAGTACTACACACATCATATTGATTCCCATGGGTGAGGCTGCACCATCATCTCCACCCGGATGGACCAGAACATTGCCACAATCAACCTCACCGGCAACTATGTTTTCTCCCAGACACTCTGTTGGTTATGCTACAAGCGTATGGGATGGTCTTACGTTTGCACGCATCCCAGGTTCTTTAGTAGACAAATAGCAGTCAAAATCTATTTCATCTTGACTATACATAACCCTCTTGCTCTTCTTGTGTACATCCTCCATCCTGATGTAATCTTTCCTCATGGTATCAGTAGGGCTTGACATCTGTGTTCCGTTCCCCATACAACTAGGATTTTTGCTCCTGCTCTTGGGTGTGATCTCCTTCCTCCTTCCCCTCACGAGTGTTGGCTCTAGGGTGCTGGCATTATTGCCTGACCTCTACGGCATGTTTTTCTTTGAATTAGCCCTTTTGCTGCTACTATCGGGCGTGTTCTCCTTCATGCTAGCATTATTGCCTAACCTCAGCAGCGTGTTCTGCTCCAAATTAGCATTTTTTTGCTACCACTAGGTGTGGCAGCCTCCGTGCTGGCCATCTTCGCTTTTTTCTACCACTCCTGGGAGTGTTCACCACCGTGCTCACCCTCTTAGCCTTTTTGCTGCTACCGTTTGGTGTGGCATTTTGACTGGATCTCAGGGGTGTACTCTATGGTGTGGTGCCTTTTTCGTATGATTCTTGGGCGTCCTCTTCTATGGCGTGGTCTCCATGGTGATGTTCTTCTTCAGGGTGCCCTTTCTAGGGATGCTCTTCCTACTCCTCTTTATGATGCTCCTCTTTAAGACTCTCCTCTGTTCGAAGCTACCCTCAGTCGCACAATCCCTAGTGATGCCATGGATTAGGTCATGCATGCCTTCTACAAGTCCATCATCTCTATTGTCACAATCTAATTCATCTCCAACCATTTGCACTATCAAGTAGATGTACACTTCACCTCTATAATGTTTCCTTGGAAACGGTACGGCTAAATCACTAGTATCTTTCAGCTTTATAGCCTTTTTGCTCCTGTAACCAAAATATAACAAATGTGCTACCTAGGAGGACCCCCGTGACACCTTCACACGTAACGATGCCATTAGGTCAGATAACTGTACCACTTTAGGATCGTATCTACCAAGGATTACATCAAAGTCATCATAGAATTCTTCTTTGCCATCATCTAATTTTGCAATAAACTTCTCGACGCCGATACGAACGATTACTTTGCCATCATCAGCTTCTGCAGGATAGAAACCTCTGAGAGGTTCAAGAGGTGGAGCAGCACCATCAGACCCAGCCATAACGCCATCGTCGCCATCACCAGCGTCATCGTTAGCTGGAGCAACCTTGCTGGAAGTATCAGGACGAGGAGCAAGGTGAGGGCCCTTAGCAGCGGGAACTACAATACCTGGTGGACAGGCATGGCCACGGCTAACGGTGGCCACAATAGGAGCAGCTGCTGCCATGCCACATCGACGATTGGGAGCAGTTCCTACAACAACACTGTTTCGAGTGTTAGCAGAGTCCAGACCATGAGCTAGCTCCATACCAGGAGCTCGCTGAACCTGAGCACGGGTTCGAGGACACAAGGCAGCAGTCTTGGAAACAATAGTGGGGCAGCCTCCAGAAGCCTTAGTTTGCTCAACAGCAGCAGGTATTGGGTCAATAGCGGCTAGATCAACAACAACACAGGGATGAACAGTACCAGCAGATTCTAGAGTAAGGGTTTGCACAACTTGAGCATGGTTTCAAGGAGGAGCATCACACAAGGTAGTGGTCTTGGCAACAACAGCAGGGCAGCCTCCAGAAGCCTTAGTTTGCTCAACAACGGCATGGATTGGGTCAGCAGCAGCCTGAGCAAAACACCATGGGGACGACCTGTACCAACATATTCCAGTGCAGAGTTTTGCACAACTTGAGCACGGTTTCAATGAGGAGCAGCACACACGGCAGCGGTCTTTGCAACAATAGCGGGGAAGCCTCCGGAATCCTTAGTTTGCTCAACAGCGGCATGGATTGGGTTAGCAGCAGCTAGAGCAGCAACACCACGGGGACGACTAGTACCAGCAGATTCTAGAGCAGAGTTTTGGACAACGGCAATACGGGGACTCCTACGAGAAGGTTGCCTGACATTAGCATGGCGCAGACGAGGAACCACATTTTTCTCAATAGCAGCACAGGTTTGATATGTCCAAAACATATCTACTTTCCCGAACACTTTTGCTATTGTTTCTCCTCTAAACTTGTGTGATTTGGATACAACTAACACGGAATGACATTGTTTTTAGCAGAATTACCTTGGTGCCTAGTTTTTGTGTAGAAAATCAACTATCAGGAAAAATCCCAGAAAATATGCCAAAAATCCTATTTCACCAGAAGACTCTTGGAGCCAGAAGACGAGACGGAGTAGGGCCACGAGGGGCCCACACCACCTGGCCGCGCGGGCCAGGCCATGCCGCGCCTGGGGTGGTGTGGCCGCCTCGGCTACCCCCTCGGTCTCCCTCTTCGCCTATAAGTTGCCTTCTGACCTAAAAACTCAAGGGGGTTCGACGTTTTTCTAGAAGGAGTTCCGCTCCGCCGCCACCACCCGATTCCATGAAACAGCACCAGAAACTCCGTTCTAGCACCCTGCCGGGACGGAGAATTGGAGGAGATCATCACCATCATTGTCTCCATCGCTTCTCCATCGACCATCCATGTTTCCCCCATCTATGAGTGTGTAATCCCCTGATGTAGGCTATGGGGATGGTAGGGATTGGATGAGATCGTTCATGTAATGGCATCAGATTGTTTGGGCATGGTGCCTAGTATCTATTATTAGTGCTTCTTGACTTTGTTGAAACTTGTTATGCTTAATGCTTGTCACTAGGGCCCGAGTGCCATGATTTCAGATCTGACCATGTTATTGATTCATTATGATAGTATTGTTTCTAGTCGTACCTGCAAGTTGTATACACATGTTGTTGTCTGGAACCAGTGGCCCCGAAGTGACAGAAATCGGGATAACCAGAGGGAATGGCTTTGATGTGAGGATCACATGTCTTTACGGAGTGTTAATGCTTTGTTCCGGTGCTCTATTAAAAGGAGCACCTTCATTGCCAGTAGTTCCCTTAAGGCCCCATTGTAAATGAGCTGGCAGGACAAAAGATGTTGTGCAAGTTCTCATTGCGAGCACGTATGACTATATATGGAACACATGCCTATGATTATCTAGTACTTGGATGCTTTAGCTTATTTATCTGCAATTGCCCTATGTTCCGATTGCTATGTGAATTGTCTTGTCCATGCAACGCCCGTCCATCCATCCATATGCCTACCGCGCTTTGATCCTACTTTTTACTGCTATTGTTACTACTGTCTTTACTTTACTACTGCTGTTACTTTACTATTCCTACTACAAAACTGTTGCTACTAATAAACTGCTATGAGCAAGATTGTTTCCAGGCGCAGCTGAATTGACAACTCAGTTGTTAAGGCTTATAAATATTCTTTGGCTCCCCTTGTGTCGAATCAATAAATTGGGTTTCACTTCCCTCAAAAATACCGTGATACACCCCCTATACTTGTGGGTCATCAAGACTATTCTCTAGCGCCAATGCCGGGGAGCATAGCTTTATTTATCAAGTTCACTTGGATTCATTATTGTTCGCCTCCATCCATCCATCATGGGTAAGTCTCATGATGGCAAGGTTCCTATTTTACCATCCACTACAAGAAGAGGTATGGTTCTGAACACCTCTGTTGCTCTTGATTCACCATCTGTTATGAGTAAGCTCATGACACCACCACATACACATGCTACACACATTGCTACTACTGCTGAGTCTGAAACTTCTGATACTTATGATGCTACTTCTACTGTGCTTGATAAGAGTGGTTCAATAGGTCCTTTCATAGATGCTACGATTGCTAGAACTATAGCTAGAAATACTGAAACTCCTAATGAAGACACTACTACACCTTTTAGTTCACCTAAGTCTAGTGAGAGTTATGATATTGAAGATGGTTATGTTGAGATGATCGATGAATTTATTAAAGAATGTAAAAACACCCATGATAGGAGTCTTGCTAAGATTCTCCTTGAGAGGCGTACTATTAGACCCCCAGTGTCTCCTATTGCTAAGTTTGCTGCTTCTCCCATAAACATTAAAGATAAAGATTATGATTTCTCTCTTGATCTATCTTACATAGCCATTGTTGAGAAAGAACCTTTTTGTGGGACTAAGAATGAAAGTGCGGTAGCACATATGACTGAGCTTTCTACCATGAGTGGCCTGTTTTCTGATGATATTAAGATGCGTACTTACTTTGTTGCTAAGATTTTTCCCTTTTCATTGAAAGGAGAAGCTAAAACTTGGTTTAGTAATTTACCTCCTGGATTTATTGATAGCCCTGATTGCTTGATTAGTACTTTCCTGCAAAAATATTTTCCTCCTAGTGCTAGACATGCTATTTTGCAGGAAATTTTTGGATTTTAAACAGGGGGAAAAAGTGATATTGCCTGAATCTTGGGCAAGGTTTTGTGCTTTGATTCATGCATAGGCTGGAAGTCCATTACCTAAGAATGAGCTTCTTGATATATTTTATAATGGACTAACTGAAGAATCTAGGACATACCTGGATAGTTGTGCTGATTGTGTTTTTAGGAATAGGACTCCCAATGATGCTGAGGAATTAATGGCTAAAATAAGCAAGAACTATGAATATTGGACTCCTCCTGAACCATCTATATCGGTGCCTATACCATTATCTAAGAAGGGGGGAGTTATTGAACTAAATGATGAAGTGATGAAGGAAGCTCAGAAATGTGTTAAGGAGAAGGGAATTAAAGCTGCAGATGTGAAAATTTTACCTCCTATAGAAGAATTATGTAAGCCTATCCCCCACTCATCCACTATTGAGGTACACTCTCTCCAACACTTTGATGAAGGTGATATCCCTTCCTCTAAACCTCCTGATCAATGCTTAGAAGAATTCAATATCTTTATTGTTAAGTAAGATAATTTTAATAAAAGGGTGCAAAATCATCTAATTGAAAACACTAGAGCTATTGATGAGTTAAAAAATATTATGGAAAGAACCTCTAATGATGTTTAAATGATTGTTAAACATTTTCAAATGGTTCAAACTCAAATTGATCAACTTATTAAAGTGCAAAAAGACTTGCTAGTTAATGTTGCTAACAAAAAACATGCTTGTGAAATTAGAACTAGAAGTGGTGCTGCTACCCAGGATCCTCTATACCCTGAGGGGCATCCCAAAAGAATTGAGCAGGATTCTCAACAAATTGAAAATAGTGGTACTTCTCCTAAGAAAAGGAAAAAAAACGTAAAACTATTATAGAATCTCCTCAACCTGCTATAGATCCTAATAGTATAGATGTCTCTGATGCTAAAACTGGAAGTGGTAATGAAGAAAATGATGTTCCTGATAAGGAAAAAGTTGAAGAAGAACCTGAAAGACACACTAAGAATACTAAATACACTAAAGAAGATTTTATTGTTAAGAAACATGGTAGTGAAACAGAGCGATGGGTCCAAAAACCTATGCCCTTCCCTGATAAGAAACACAAGTAAAAGGAAGATGAGCACTATAATACGTTTTGTGAGTGGATCAAACCTTTATTCTTGTAAATTCCTTTGACTGATGCTATTAAATTGCCTCCTTACTCAAAGTATATGAAGGATATTGTCTCAAATAAAAGGAAGATCCCTAATGAAGAAATTTCTACTTTGCTTGCTAATTATTCCTTTAATGGTAAGGTTCCAAAGAAACTTGGAGACCCAGGGGTTCCCACTATCTCTTGCTCTATTAAGAATAGTTATGTTAGAACTGCTTTGTGTGATTTGGGAGCTGCAATTAGTGTTATGCCTTTCTCTCTCTATAAGAGACTTCAACTGGAAAACTTAATACCAACTAATATATCTTTGCAAATGGCTGATAAATCTACCACTATTCTTATTGGTATATGTGAGGATGTACCTGTTCAAGTGGCTCATAATTGCTTGATATTAACTGATTTTGTTGTGCTTGAAATACCTAAAGATGATAATATGTCTATTATTCTTGGGAGACCTTTTCTTAATACTGCAGGAGCTGTTATTAATTGTAATCAAGGAAAGGTGACTTTCAATGTTAATGACAAGGAACATACTTTCTATTTCCCCAAGAAGATTGATAGGACTTATGGTTTGAATTCAATTGGACATGTTGAGGGCATTCAAGTTGGAGAAATATATTGTCCCATACCAAGAGAAAAATTTGAAACTATTATGATTGGGACCATTGGTATCAAGGTTGAGGTAACATAATAATTAGTGGAATACAAAGTTTTGTTTCATATAAAATTGTTTTGGTAACAAGGCCTGATCAACCTTGTTAACGAAAGGATTTCATTGAACAAAACAATGTTTGCACCATGATTATCTCCGCTTACTTCTATTCTATCCATTTAATTCTTGCTTTCGTTTAGTTTTCTTTTCTGTTGTTAGTTACTTGCATATTAGAGTGTCTTAGAACTTCTATAGTTCTAGCCTTGTTTTGTCATTGCATCATTCCAAAAAAATCTTTTTCTATCATAAAATCATTCATCTATACCTGAAAATTGCTCAAAAATAAAGTGTCTCGAAAAATTCTAGAAAATTCACATTGATTTTTTACGTGAAAAAAGGGGGCAGAGAAGTGCCTGGAGTGACCCAGGGGGCCCACCTGGTGGCGTGGCCTGCCCAGGGTAGCGCCAGGCCATGGTGTGGGCCACCCCTGGCCCTCCACTCACTCTCTCACTTGCCACTACTTCCTCTCTCTCGAGAAAACACCAGCCCTTTGCTCAAAATCACGTTCTTGCTATTCTTGTCCATGATTTTTCGATCTCCTTGCTCAGCCCATCTTTGCTGCTGAAATTTGGAGCATTTGTTCTCCGGTGTGTGACTCCTCCGCTTGTCCAAGTAGATTTGTGTTTAGTGGTTTATATCTTGAGTATTTTGTTGCTGTAGGTGATAGGTTATGAGCACTTCAATGCTTAGAGATATTGTTTTGATGCATGTTTAGGCCTCTTACAAGTCCCTATGAGTAGTGCCTTCATTACGTATTCACTTTGCAACTACTTGTTTAATGGATGTTTAAATTTCAGAATAGAAGATGAATGAACATCAACTCAACCAACATGAACGGAGGGTGCTTGAGGTTATGAAGGTTCACCGAGAGGAGGAAGTTTTTCCTTCCATCTATCCATGCTCCAAATTCATGAGGGTTGCAGGAATTTCCCAGGACTTCCATACTTTCATCACTAATGTAGGGTTGGAGCACTTTGTGGGAGACGAACCTCAGTAATTTGTGAAGCTAACCATGTCTGTGGTGCAGGACTACCGATTTAGTTGCTCTTTGCCTAACCCCATGGTTCACTACAAAATTTACAATATAGTTGTCGACCTCCCCTTTGATGATTTTTGTGTAGCTATTAGAGTACCTCAGTGGGGATCATGTGGAAAGCTTAAAGAGCGACATGCACCACTCATGGACTTGTACGCAGAGATTTTCCAAGGGAGCTTCTTGTCGAAGGAGAGTGGGAAAATCCGTAACATTCATCTCCCATCTATTCGCTACTTTGCTTACTTTATTGCCAAGTGTGTTCTCGCTAGGAAAACTGCTAATAAGTTATCCTCGTATGATCTAGCATTCATCTCAGCTGCTTTAAAACGAGATATGACTTACAACTTGGGTGCCTTGATAGCTTTCCGTCTTGCTGCTCACCGCGAGAAAGGTGGAATTTGTGGAGGCCTCATCGCCTACCATTTATTAGCTCTGCATGGTTTAGTGCCTCATCATTTAGACCTACAGTTTCCCATAGAGAGACTCGGCCTTAATTGCATGATACAACATAAATTTGTTTCTTCTTGGGATAATTTGAGTGATTTGTCTTATGAAATAATCTTTCTCTAGGCTGGTTGGAGAAGGAGCAAGTCTAAGCGAGTTGTTCTTTTGCCTGCACCTGTTTTGTTTAACATTGATAACAGGGTAGGATGGTCACTCACTGAGGAGGAGCTGGATACATACTTGGGAGAGCTCTCATAACAGGAGCAGGATACTAGAAGGGGGGTTACAGATGATTTGGTCCATCCCTCAAATGAGGGGGAGTCTTCATATCAGCAGCCTACCTATGATTGGGGGGCTTCTTCTTCTTCGCAAGTACCTATAAATCATTATTTATAGGTACTTGCGCTTTTATTCTTAACATACTTAAGAATCACTCCTTTAATCTCCTATTCAAAATATGTTCCTAACATATTTGGGTATGAGTCACTGCTCTTACTCAAACTATGTCCCTACATATTTAAATTTGGGACTTATATTGCTCCCACTCAAAAATATGTCATTCACATATTGTTTTAGGAAGAATTTTATAGCTCCCACTCAATTTCATGCAAATTGCATATCCACTCACTATATTCAACAACTTCAAAATCCTTTGATCAAATATCAAACTTGGATATTCAATATGAGATACTAGTACTTTACAAGTTTTAAATCCACTAGACATTCAACACACTTGAATCAAATTCATTTGAATTTGTCCAATACTTGACAAATTGTGCTTTTGTCATTTACCCCTTTTCCACTATGGCTTTGTAGTAACCCCTTTACTTATGGGAAAATTGTGCTTTTGTCATTTACCCCTTTTCCACTATGGCTTTGTAGTAACCCCTTTACTTATGAGATTCAATATGGGAAAATTCCAAGTAACCTCTTTACTTGTATGATTCGTCAACGAATTGCTTTCTAATCTCAAGGGAATTTTGCTTCTAGTATTTCTCATAATTTTAGTTTACCATTATTTCCTTAGTAGTTCATAGGTATGTCATATTCTAAGAATCATGGAAAATGATTCACAAATGTCTCCATACAAGATATGGGTTACATTTTGAATCCTACTTTATGTGAAGAGAACACTAGTGGGGAAAACACAATGATCAATATCATGGATTCTTTCTTTTGTGAAGAGAATCATTCAAGAATGTTTTCCGTTGTGCTTCTCAACACTCTGATGCAGGGTTTTGAATCCCCATCGTGTTATTCACTATCTTCCATCTGCTCCATAATTGAGAAATATCACTGAATGTGAACTTTCTAAAAAATGTACCAAAATCCAAGAAATACTAGTTTTGCTTCCCTTTTGGTTTGAGCTATGGATTTCGTATTCAAAGTTTCCAATGAATACTCTACAAGGACTTATTTTCTATTATTTTGGTTATATCGAATAACCCCAAATTTTTTACGACGATCCATACTATATATGGAGCCGATCTAACGAATCCAGATGGTTCACGATATATTCTAATTGAGTGCTAACTATTTCTAACTAATGGTCTCTACATCTACACTACAACGATTTATTTTGCGCCATCTATTCACCCATTTTGATACCTAATATCATATTGTGATGCTTTGCATTTTGACATTTCAGTGCATTGCATTTCACAATTTCCTTTATGCCATTCTTATAAAGTCGAATTTCATTACTATTGATCAAATTGTAGTAATTAGATTATCTTTTATATTCATACCATTTGTTGATGAAACACTTTGATCATATCAAATATTTTCATACTCATGTTTCCTTTGGTAAACTTCTTTACACATTTAAATAATCATATAATGATAATTACCATTTTCTTAAAACACAATACATCGAATATGTATTTACTTTCAACAATTAATTAAGACACTTTGTATTCAAGTAATACACGGTGTTCAAGTTATTTTGCCGAACTTAGGCATGATTTATATGTGACAAGTAATAAAATGACTTTCACATATTATCACATAACTTTGAATTCAAACAATGGTTTCATTCATTAATGAACATAAGTTGGGTATTTTCAAAGGCATTTCAATATTTTACAAATGTTCAGGTATTATCAATTAGTTTCATAACAAGGATAATTCACACATAATCAAACAAGATATGAACACAAATAGAAATCATTCATAAAAGTGGAACAATTATTTGTTACAAGCTCATATGAATAACCATCTCACAAAGTGTTGATCATCATCTTTTGATTACAATAATCATCCAAATATAAACTAAATGATAAATGTTGAGGGAGAGTGACGTTGGCCATCATCATGCTCGCCATCGACATGCAATGTCGCCTCCTCTTCAGCAAGCACCTCTCATGTAGAAGGACCTATTTTCAGTAAAATAGAACAAGTATCAAATATACTTAACACTACAAATGTGTTTGCAAGATTATAACATTTATAAAATTGTATATCAAATATATACCTTGTGTTTCTGCGACAATGGGTTTAACCAAAACCCTTCCGGTTTTCTCTCTATTATTCTTCGGCAATTCTACCGATCCTATAAACACTCTCTAAGAATCATCAAACCCTTAAGAGTGATACCCCATGGTTCGGGAACACTCCAGACATGGTCGGGACACTCCTGGACCAATGATCAACAGAGGGACCTAGATGGCCATGTGACCCCTATGCATTCCACGAAGATCTTTCGTCGTTTGAACCGGGACAGTCTTGGCTTATTCCCTTTGACTCTTGACACCGAGATCTGATCAATGAAATCACCATGTCGTGTTCAATCTCATTACCGAACAATTCTACTTGCCTCGTTCGGCAAGTGATATCCCTATGATAAAATCACACGCTGCGTAGCTATTGGATATAACTTCTCTGGGTGGGCCCTTGAGTATCTTTCCATCACGTGGACGGACAAATCCTTCTCTTGGTATATATTGCCTCTATGGTTCCTCTGAACACCTGAACATACCTTTATTGTCACTGTATTACCAAGTGACGTTTGATGCTATCTAAGCATTCTCGGGAGACAGTGATTGATATAGCCTCACGATCTAAGGAATAGTCTACGAGGATCCATTTCTAATCATCATAACTTGAACTTCGTGACATGATCGGGTCATGATGTTTAGGTAGGGTATTGGTTCATCATCTCATTCTCAGAATGAGTTGACTCCATTTCCAACTGGCATAAATGCCACATGATCAGGAAACTTGATCATCTATTGACCAATGAACCAGTGACTAGAGTTTCACTGGGAACCCTGGTTGTTTATATATCACACATGTTATAGCATGATATAAAACTTAATCATAAACTTTACGACATAAGATAACAATCCTTATTGTTATTTTCTCTAGGGCATATTTCCAACAACCTCTTATAGAAGATTGATATCCCTTGTTATCTATAGTGAGGATTGTAATCTTGTAAGCCTTGGATATAGATGCAAGGTGAATATAAAAGGAGTTAATGGAGGGAGTTAGAAAGAACTACATTAATGGATTTATCAAGGGTAGTTTAGCAATGGATGTTATATAGATACTAGGAGAAGAATAGAGAATGAGTATTCTTGAAGTGGCATGACCATGTCATCATATGATGATGAGTATGGTGGAGCGAGATGATTGTCTTATATAGGAAGATGAGATCTTTGTAAATAACATAAGATAGATTTAAATAGTTTATATTTAGGAAAGGAATTCCTTATTTAAAGATAAGTTTAGTGAGGTATTAAGGTAGGAGTGCTTGAGAAACCTTTAACCAAATTTATATCAAGCCATGACAAGAACCATGTCTACCTCTTTGTCTAGAACCCTAGAATTAAGTTAGAAGTGGATCCAATTCTTAATTTTAAGTAGCTATTGGAAAGGTATCTCTTAGTCAAATGAAACTTCTAAGAGATAATTAGAATACTAGTTGAGAGTATATTGATGGAAGCCTTGTTCACCTTATTGTCTTAAACCTTGATAAAGACCTAGTCTCTTATACCATCAAGATCACCTTAGTAAAGCAATCTCAATAGCTCACTCTAAGTTGAGATGTTACCTTGGTCACCAAACATGATGGCAATATGTATTAGCTTTAATATTCATCCATGTCTCTAATTGAAAATGAGTTATTAAATCCTCTCAAAACCCATATACCTATATTTGAAGGAACATTAGCATTTCTCCAGCAATGGTTTTTATTGATTCATAATGACCTAACAATGATTGTTCTGTGGTAATTCTAAACACTACAAATCAAGTAGAATTGGATTTGGTGAAATCAAAAAATAGGGAGAACCATGGGATTCATATCACCATATTACAAACCCAGGATTTAAACCAACATCTAATATGGTTATTAAAAGAGGTTAAGTATACATATATTCCATGCCTATCACTCACCATAATAAATCATTAGCCTCTTAAACCACTACTATTACATTGTTTTAGTGGTAATACAAATCATTTCTATAAGATTTTCGTATAGGAAGTAAATCCCTAAAACCCTAAATTATATTTACTTTACTAAATAAAAGAACCCTTCATATAGTTATGAATATCTTTATACACAATAAGAAATGTAGGGGAAATTGTTATAATTCCTTTTTATAATAATATTTATAACTTACAGAATCTCCGGATATTTAAATCCTTGAGGAAATTCATATTTGAAAAGGTTTTACAAACATAGGAAATAGAATAAAAAAGGGAAACAGCCAGCCTACGGCCCATTCCATATCTTCTATTCGTCTCCCAGCGCAGTAGACACAACCTTTCGCTCGCTTTGTCGCAGCCCAATACTGGCTCAAGCCCAGATAACCCTTCGTCGTTTCTTTTCGTTTTCTTCTTCCTCTCGCCAGAAACCAGCAACGACAAAGCAGCTCGGTGGAGCTCCGGTGACCGCCTGATTGGCCATCTCGGCGCTGCAATACGCGCCACCGCTTACGTTCCCTATAAATAGACCTACGCCACCAGAGGAACCCTACCGTGCCGTATTTTTCCCCTTCCTCTTCTTCCTGTAGGGGACATCAAAACCCTAGCTTTGGTCCTCTTCCTCCCCGTCAATTCTGAGCTTGCATCGGCCATTTGAGACCACTATGTTGTTCATCGTGTTCTTGTCAATCGATTGCCCACAATCACGCAAGCCGAGGAAGCCCCAGGCGTTCGGATTGAGACCTCCTTCTTGAAGTACACTCGTTGCTGTTCACGATGATTTCGACCTCGATTTGCCTTGCGAACTGCTTCACTGCAATCTCGGTTAGCCCACGATGCTCTCGCACTTCTCCTCGCCCTTTGGATCGCTGCCGGCGACCACAATCTGGTGGTGGAGGCCAAGCTGACGTCATGCCGATGTTAGACCCGGGTCAACCCCTACCACGTCACCGGGTGGACAAGTCCTCGCCTAGGTGGCAAGTGACATGGCCCTGACCCCACTGGCCAGTGGCTGGGTCTAGATTAGGTCCGGGTGTAAAAACGATTTTCTATTTAAGTAATCAGATAAAACAATATAAGTTTTAATAAAAATAAATTTCAGGAATTTAAGAAGATGGTTAAATCTTAGAAATTAAATATTGTTTGTTTTATAATTCAGAAAATATGTTTAGTATATGAAAATTTACAGAAAAATAAAATCTATAATCTGACCTTATTATCAAACATTAATATGTTAACTATTTAAATAATAATTATTTAATAAATATTTTATAAGTAATAATACTTTGAAAATTCATATTTTAATATTGGTAAATAAGGAAAAAAATAAATAATATACTAAAATTCTTGGAAAAATAAGAATTAAAATGTAAAACTATAAACTCAAAATATTATATCACTTAATTCAGTATTTATTATTTATTTTGTATTTATAAAGTGATAAAACTTGTAAAAATCATATCTTAATATATAAAAATCACAAAAATACATATAATATACCAAAATTATCATAAAAATAAAATCTACACCTCAAAAATACCATATTTCGGAATAGGGGTTAAATAAAAGGTAAAGGTCTAATAAATCTTGTTTAAACCCTATTCTTTTATTTAAATTCCTTAAAAATATATAAATCTTTACTATTGCCTTTACCATTATTTGTTTAAAGTCTAAAAGTAAAATAACAAGTGCAAGTTATGTTTAAGTGAAGTTAAGATAGGTCTAACCAATTCAAGTTGCACTTACTAAAACTACCATTTATGATTAAGTAAATTTTACTCTCCAAAAATATTTTATCCATTATAAAATCTTCAATATTTGAGTACTAATTCGTTTACAAATTTGGGAATCCACTTTAAAAGCTAAACAAAGTTTTTAAGTATTTAACATAATACCATCCCATGTTTATAGAAATAAGTATTCATTCCATAATAAGTAAGTGATTCTATTCATTTATAAATCAAGAGAACACCACTTCCATAAAGGCATAATACTTTTATTTCACCTTCATGAAGTGTTAAAAGTCTCCACTTGCTAGTGGAATAGCTATACAAAAATACTAATTGTTTTCTACTTCAATACTGGTAATTAATAAGAAAACCTTAAAGTGTTAGCTTTAAGATTTAAATGCTTTTACTTAGTAAAGTAATCTTTTCCTCAAAAGTTATTCTTTCAAGAAATATTAAAAGTAATCCTTAAATATTTCCGTGAAGACTGTAATGAATTAATAACCCCTTTTAAGAATCCGTGTGTGCCATTCCTCACTTGAGTGCTTTAGTATTGCATCCTACTTGTCGTATCTACCTTTTCTTTCACACATTCTCACAAGTCTTAATAAGAAGAACACGTGTGAACCTGGTATAAAAGTGCAACACATTTCTAAGAACTCATCACCTATTTCCAAACCCTAGATCAGATACGAATATCTTAGGGATTCACGTTTATCAAACTGCATTACATTACTTATGCATAATTGAAACTTGCTTCTTTAAATATTAGTCCTTACAGGACCAATGATGTTACTTTTAGAATTTGGATCTTCTAATGTCCTAAAGACCGTGAATGCATAATCTTGCAATCACAAAAGGCAAGTTCATAACTTGCTCATGTCCTTTGATTATTTTCTATCAGATGCTTGTAACTCAAATGTTGTCATCACCTGTATTTCAAAAACGTCAGAAAATACTATTTTCATGATAATATGATTATAGATTATTTACCAAGTGGTAATAATCTACTGATATAGTTCTAGTGGTAAAGGAACATAATATCTAGGACTTAACAACCAATGTTGCCAGTGATTCTAGCGTCGTATATTACGCGTTAACCATAAGACTTGGAATGGGACGGGAAGGTCAGTTGTATCTTCTTCCTCTCGCATGCATCCGGGTGCCAGGTCGTGGAAGTTATCCTTTTAGCATGAATTTATTGGTAATTCGTAGAGGATATGCATTATATGGGTGGGAGCCATCAACGTCCCACGATAGTTCTGGCATCTGACGGTCTGTACTAACCATTGCTGTAATTCAAGATGTGGGCATGGCGTACACCAACGGGACATGCAGGGTCGCGAAGGGGGCAGTGATTGGCTTGGATCTTAGACTAGGCCCCATACCAAGGAAGTATGGACGAGCTCTAGCCTTGGATGTGCAACAAGGCTAAGGTCTCTCATGGGTAAAGCAACGCACCTCTACATAGTGTAAGAACTGTGACATGTTACTCCCTGTTGCTGGAAGGAGCTACAAACCCAGCAGGAAAGGAACCCATGAAGGTTCTAGTCAACCTGTGAAGGCTGTCAGACATAGTTTTTAGAATAAAACCAACCTTTAAAGAAATGTTTATGAAAACCTACATTGCCTACGACCTATGGTTTATGGATGTAGAGATAGTGCATCATACACTCCTTTTTAGTGAACTTGCTGAGTATGCTCGTACTCAACCATACCTTCTTAACCCTTGCTAGGTTCTAAGCAATTGAAGACAACATCAACATCAATTTCTGCTCAAGAAATCATCATCGATAGCTCAAGTTCTTCAATAAAGTCAATGAAGTCAACATATACATCAACCAAAGTGAAGACAAAGTTCTTAAGTTGATAAAAGTAGATTCTCTAGCCATAAAACCTACTTCTATAGAGCATTGTAATAGCAGCAATTGCAAGCCATTAGTTTAGATACTAGTCTTAATCTCTAGAAAGTTCTGAGTTGTTATTTATGATTCTTCTTTGTAGGAAGTTTCTTTCTCTCTCTTTAACCTAGAGTGTTCTCTGGATCTTTTGTAAAGAGTCAAGTTGTAATCTATACTCATGTCTTGGACCTACTGTGTTTCTGTTGTACCACTCTGAGGGATGTAATACTAGTGAATGGGGTTTCATTGGTGTTATGTCAATGACTATAGTCTACTACATCATCCAGTGGTATGTTGGGTCACTGCACGCCCCAAGACCTGCAGAACAAGATCATGTCTCTGTGGGGTCATCTGTCGACCTCGTGCACAGGTGCGCTGAAGGGCGCCGAGGCGATTCCGCCCCAGCGAACCAGACGCTAGTTTGATATTACCTATTGTAGTTGTGTCAACAAGCTGCGGTTGTAGTTGTCCGTAACCCGCGGGGTGTAGCTATGGTAGAGAGCATGGCCTTGGGATAAGGAAGCGGCTGCCCTGCCTTCTCTCCTGCCTTACAGCAGGTGGCGTGGCTGCCGAAGTTCCGTCCCATTAGCCCGTCAAGTTTGAAGGCAACACCAACTCGAAGGAGTTTCTGGCCATCTACTCCACCACAATTGGTGGTTGCGGGTGTTGATGAGAAGGTCATGGCCAATTGGTTTCCAATGGCCCTGAAGTGCACGACCTTGTCCTGGCTCATGCATCTACCCAAGGAGTCCATTCGTTCCTGGGCCGAGTTGTGTACTCGCTTTATGAGCGTGTTACAGGGAGCCTTCAAGCACCCAGGAATACTCATTCAGATCCACACAGTTTACCAGGGGAGTGGTGAGAGGCTACTAGATTTCATGCTGCAATTTTCGTAGATCGCACACACTACCCCAGAGGCGGAGGACCCTGCCATTATTGGCCCATTCACCATGAATGTGCACGACAGCAACATGCGTGAAGAGCTTAACATGCATCCCGTCAAGAATGCCTTGTGCCCAAGGACGCTGCCCGGGAAGCCGCTAGAGGAGCAGACCTAGGAAGCACTGCTGCGAAGAAGAGTGTCTCGCGTAAGCGGGGCCTCCGACAGGCTTTAGTTGCAGATCCTAGTGCTCCCATCGGCTAAAAAGAAGAGAAACCGAAGAAGTGGTGGGTGCCAACCCTGCCACGGGAAGTGGTGCCCTGTGCACGAGTCCAACGAGCATGATGCTCGGGACTACTGCTCCATCCTCGGTTACACTGAGGGACGGAAGAGGCGCATCACTGGGCAGGGGACTAACGATACCTTTGGGAACTGTTACCACTGCAACAAGGCTGGCCATCATGCAAAGAATGCTCGGTCCAACCTGGCCCAGGCGCCCTCACAGGAGGTCACGGGGGCAACATGGGAGCTGCACGAGGAGGGGATGGAGGCGGTGGAGATGGAGCAAGAGCAAGGCATGGAGGGGGTCGTGGCAACGCAGCCCCTCGACTACATGGCAACGGCCTTGCCATTAACCAAGGTGGCGACGACGACGGTGCGGAAAGTACCCGCAAGTGCAGGACTACGCGTGCACACACGGAGGAGCCTACACCATGACTTCCCATGGGGAGTTTAAGTGTTTCTCCCGTGAACGGTGCGCCGTGCAGCCTAGCTCAAAGGTGCAACGACCACTTCGGTGGTCTCATGTGCAAATTAATTTTGATGAGGGAGATCACCCAGACCGCATCGCCAGGGTCGGCACGCTACCCCTGGTGGTCTCCCCCATCATAAAGAATGCCAGAGTTACCAAGATGCTGGTGGATGGAGGGGCTGGCCTTAGCATCCTCTCCGCAAAGCTGCTGGATAAGCTCCAGATCACTGAGGATCAATTAGCTCGTACGGGGTCTTTTCTGGGCGTATCTCGGGAGCTATCCAGCCATGGGGGAAGATCGAACTGCCAGTCACATTCGGCACTCAAGACAACTACCGCATCGAAGAACATCATCTTCGATGTTCCGAACATTGCCCTGCCGTATAATGGCATAATAGGGCGCCCTGCCTTGCCAAAGTTCATGGTGGTCTCCCACCATGCCTACAACTCGCTCAAGCTTCCCTCCTCGTGGGGGACCTTGACCGTCAAAAGTGATATCAGGGACGACGTGTTCTTCTCTAAACAATTGTTCAAACTGGCAGCCACCACTTTCCATGTGACTCACACTGACTCTTTGTCCAACTCGGACCAACCTTTTGCCCCAATTCCTGACTCACCCAGGAAGAGGCTACGACCCTTTCTGGAACTTAGTTCTGATAACCATTATAGTACTGGTGGCTCTCCAAGTAAGCTAAAAACTTCTCGCATCGACCCTACCAACTAAAAAGCCCGGGAGTGTGCATGCTGCTCCCGACAACCTTAAAAGCCCGGGTGTGAGTGGAGGTTTCCCCAGCAAATGAAATCTCGGGAGTGTGCGTGGCGCTCCCAGCAACCTTAAAAGCCCGGGTGTGAGTGGAGGTTCCCCCGGCAAATGAAATCCCGAGAGTGTGTGTGGTGCTCCTGGCAACCTTGAAAGCCCGGGAGTGAGTGTAGTACTCCCGACAAATGCGATGAATACTAGCATATCTGGCCTAGCCTGCCTATGTGTAAACTGCTTATAACCTGGGGGGATACCCCTGTTTTGGAATGAGAATCCTGTTGCTCTCAATTTTCCAGCAGTGTTCATTTGCGGAGCCTTTTCGGGATTTTGCATTCCTTTGGATTTTCTCAGGGTCGAACGTGGGTAACGAGACTATCAGACCAGGAATTGTTTTACTCTCATGATCCGCTCTGAGTTATGCATTGTGCTCTAGGCATTGCTGACAAGCACTAAATCGCGAAGACACACCTCCCACGTAAGGCCCCCGAGTTGGCAACACTGTGCGCCCTGATCAAGCGCATGATACCCTATTTCGAACCCGAGGCATGGGTAAGATGTCGTAAGGTGTGTTCATCGTGTTTCAGGATGAGCAACGGATGGATGAACATGAAGTGGCCATGTCAAGGTCTCGACAAGGGTGTAAGGCTCACCGCCGGATAGTAGCGACCACGTGGCTTCCAGGGGCGGCTGGCCCCGCAAGCAAGGAATGAGTTGACCGCAAGGCTAGAACTAAGCGAACGAGAGCAAGGCGCCTGAGACAATGAACAATGCCCCCATGAGCCTCGCGGAGGCACAAAGGCGGCAAGGGATAGACGAATCAAGGGAAGCCATAAGCGCGGTACGGAAGGGAAGAGAGTGAATAATGCGAAGCTAAAGGTAAATACGGTAATAATAACCAATTGGCATTACATTTGAGAAATGTACAATGTAGCAACTGGCACATAGAAGACGCTCGATGGAAGGGTGCGGGCAAAAGGTTGCGTGCTAGGGAAAGGGGGAAGTGTCGCTCCCTACCACTCCTAGTGGCGTCGTGCTACCTGGTCGGCCCCTGGCATCGCCTGCAACAGGAGGAGAGCCCCCTCGAACTCCCATCACCAAGGAGGTAGGGAGGGTAGCAGCGACAACACATGGTATCATCGAAGAGCTTTACTACGAGCTGGCCCTCGCCACGATAGCAGAATTTCAGCATGTGGCCGGCCTGTAGCTTCTACCAATCCGCGAATGAGGGCCACCCCTTGCCCAGGAACATGCGGCCCTCTTCGTTAATATCCATATGAAGATCCCAGACGGGTTGGCCCCCGCTGGTCTCACGCAATTCTACATCGCATGCGTGAAGACCATTCAAATCCTGGGCCAGGAAAGGGGAAGCACCAACCTCTTCCTGAACCCTACGCCTAGGATGACTAAGAATTTAGAACCCACCAAATCCGCCATATATTCCTCCTAGGACTGAGATGGAGAGATTGAAGGGGTCGGGTGGAGAAGTGAGCATCTTCCACTACGGCCCTGGCGAGGGAGGCCGCGTCCTCCCCTCGGAGAAGGAGAACAGCGACCGAGAGGGCCTCCCTGTCCGCTGCAGCCTTCCCGATGGTATGGCGGGGCGGGGCCTCAGCGTGCGATTGCGGGAGATCCACGAAAGCAGCAGAGGAGATGCGGCAGCCTCGGTGCCTGCTCCTGTGTCGTGGATTCTCCGACGAGGCCGGAGCCATCTCCCCTACCAGTGAAGGAGGATCGTCATCACCAGAGCTGCTCGACGCCATCTATTCGCCACCAAGTAGGGAGTTGGAAGCGAAAGGCTGCAGGGGAAGTGGAGAGTAAGCCTTCCCTCCCTTTTATAACCAACAAGGAGGGGGAATGATTGCTGCCCACCCTACTAGCTCATGGGAGGGCAACAAGCATGCCCCACAAATATTGTTTTGCAGGAATCGAAGTGGACGCAGTCAATGCGGGCTACCGTGGAAGCCAAGGCATGGCTCGACAGTCCTACAACCACTTGAGTGTGCAGGCATGTGCACGTCAGCTCTGCGGGGTGGGAAACTGTGTCGTCCAGTCATGTCGCGCTTCCCACGACGTGGACTGGGCCCATGCGCTATTGAAGGGCGAAGCCCAGCAACGACCTTTTCGTCGAACCACGACTAATGTTGCAAGTTGTCGGCCCTCGCCCGAGGGATTCTATCGGTGTAATGGGATCAGGGGTCCCTCGCATTACGTCGTAGCGTGTGGGCCAGGACCCACCGGTCAGCGACTCAGCGGATGCATGGCCTGGCCGGCAAGGGTGTCGCAAGGATGCGAGCACCGTGTGCTCCAAGAAGGTATGGTCTTGGAATGATGAACCTATGGAGACTAAATGTCAACTATGATGCATGTGCCTATGGATGAGATGAATGCTACAAGACAAGCCTCGATCCACTAGCTAGGCGCGGACTGGGAGGAAAAGACAACGACGCACGTGAGGCGGTTTGATCCCTCCTTCTGGGGGTTGCCCCGGAAGGAGGGTAAGGGCACAGTTGGAGGCGGCGAGGCCGAGAAGAGGCCTCGATCGAGCCCCGGATGTACCATGGGAACGCTACTCCTGGTCCAGGTACAACCCGGGAACCAGAGTCAACTAAGCTTGACAAGGCGTGTCAGGCCCAGCCTTGGGAACTGGCGACGCGCCAGCGCTGCTAGACATCATCATGGCACTGCAATCCGCTGTAGTGCGCCACCAACAGGACTAATAGCTCAAAGCCTGAGCTGTCACCCAGCCATCAAGTGCGCATGTGCATCGCCCCTGGCCATCCATTGGCCACAGGCGCTGCCCATCTGTCTGAAGACCGAGTGGCACCCCGCGATTGAGCCCTTGTAGTGACCCCTTGGAGTATAAAAGGAGGCCCTTGGCCATAGTTTTGAGGGGTTTTTTTGGCTGGAGTTTTGAGAGATCAAAGGGTTCAAGAGTTTTTTGGCTAGAGTTTTGAGAGAGTAAAGTGAGAGGAATAAAGAAAGAGGAAGCCCGGGGAGTGTATAAGCTAGAGAGAAAGCAGCTCCCCGGCACCGCATAGATCATCTTTGTGTACCTCGATGGACCTTAGATAATCCACCAAAGCAGGACATCGAGTTGTTAGCTGAAGGGCGCCCTAACCTTGGTAAAAATGTCTATGTGTGCTCTATGTGTGTTGTGTTCTCGTATTAGTAGGTTCCTTCGTCGATGTTGAGGCCGGAATGCTTTTGTGCCACTACCGAACAAATAGGGGGTGTCCAACATCCCCGATGTCAGCGTAGGCGAGACGCGACACTAACTTGCTTGTTGTCATTGTAGCAGCTAGCCTTGTAGTTGGAAGCCTACGTTCCTTTGTGGAATTTTCTCCAAGATTGTTGTAAATGCATTGGTTCCTTCCTCGAAGGGTATCGATAGTGGAAAAGTGGACTATGCCATGAAGGTGAGGATAGTCACATGATCACCATGGATGACTTCAAATCTTGCGTGATATGATGATGCAATTTGAGTTCTTAGAGGGAGGTTCCACCTCTTCCCAAGGATAAGAATTTGGGGGATGATCAACAAGAAACTTTAAGCACCTTGGCCAAAAAAGAAAAAGGAGGAGGAAGGGTTCCATTCAATCCCTTGGTACTCTTCTTACCCTCCTATCCTTCACCCTCATATAAACAATAGAGGTGATCCACCTAAGCTTGCTGCATATTCCTTTGCCCAATGGCAAACTTTGATGAAATATCATGTTCGCAGCTCTTGCATCAAGTTATGGAGAATTATTGAAGAAGGAGTATCTATTAGTGATCCATCCAACTTGACTAGAATAAAAGTTGTTGATAGTCAACTCAATGCCACCGCTTTGCACATGATTCAACTTGGTGTGGGGCCAAAGGACTTCCCTCACATTGAACATCTCAACTCTGCCAAGGAAGCATGGGATGCTCTCACTGATTTGTTTGTTGGGAATGAAAGTATGAGGAGAAACCAATATGATGCCTTGAGCAATCAAGTGGAAGGCTTCTTCATGATGGAAGGAGAAAATCATGAGGACATGTATTGAAGACTCAAGTTTATTGCCACCGCATTTAGGAATCTTGGTGCCTCTCTTGTGGATGATGCTTGGATCAAAATAAAGTATGTGAGATCTATCATGTCATTTGGGCCTGCTGACTTGAAGAGTCTCTAAGGAAGACACAACTACCATCTCATGACATCCAATGAAGTTGTGCAAGAAATGCAAGCCTTCTAGGTTGCCACCAAGAATGACAAAGATGCTTCTGCCCATGCCTTGGGAATGCAAAAGGGTGTGAACCTTGCATTAAAGGCACATGTGGTGGAATATGAGGATGAAGGAAGAAGTGATGAGATCAATTCAATGAGTTGTCCCGAGGAAGTTAAACATGCTCATGGCAAGTATATGGCTTTCTATGCAAGAAACTTTTGGAATAATCCCGCTAAGGAAAAGTTGGAGCTAAATCATAAGAACAACTCAAGTGGAAGAAAGGATGGTGGTCCAAAAGCTAGATCATGCTACAATTGTGGTGACTGCTTTCACTTTGTTGCCGAGTGCCCATGTGAGAAGAGAGAAGATCATGGTGGAAGACTCATTCTCAAAGACAAGTCAAAGTCTCCTCCTCGCAAGAAGCCTTTCAACAAGAAGAATGTCACCTACAAGAAATATCTAGAGATTTTTTTGGTTACTCATGAGGAGTACTTGTCGGGGAGTGAGGAAGAAGAAGAAGAGTCCACAAGTGAAGTGGCAGCCAAGGCCACTACCTCTACACCCACCTACTCGCTATTTGACTCTCCAAATGAGAATCTCCCCAACAAGAATGCCAATTTCCTTATGGCAAGGGCATCTGAGGTATCATCTATGTAACACCCATTCTTTTGCATCCATGTTTGTTGAGGGTTAATAAGCTAGAAATTAGGGGGAAATAAAACTTTTTCTATTTGTTTGCATTTAAGCATACCTTTACTAGATTGCTTGATCACTTGTGTTGCCTTGGTAGTGTTACTTGCTAATCTACATGCTTGATGACCACCAAGGGTTATATTAGTTAGTCTACCCACAAGCTAAGATTTTGGCTAAGACTTATGAACCTAGATTTGTTCCAACTTTGGAGCTTTGTTTTGAGAAAACCCTTCACCCACTCTACCATGTAAGAGTACCATGTGGTACTATGTTATGAGTACTTGAGAACCAAACCTTAACCCTGGTTAAACCACAAGCCCAAGCTTTTTGCATGTGAGTGTTTACCTCACTAGTTGTCACTTAGGGAATGACCACCTTATTTTGTCCAAAGTTTGGATGGTCATGGTAAGCACCTGGCTGTGATCCAGGGGGCAACCAACGCCTGAGCATGATCACCTAACACCCCTCTGCACTCCCATGCCTTCCCCTTTGCCATTATTGGCCTCAGCTCTTGTCGGCAAGTTCCGAAAGTGGCCACCTCACCAACTTGGCATAAGATCACCAAGAACCCTCTCTCCACTCACCTGCCCGTGCTACACCCTCTACCTGGCCCTGGCACGATGCCTCACCACCCCAGCAACCACCCTGCATGCCCCCAGGTCACATGCACACGCCGGCACACTCCAAGAGAGAGAGAGAGACAAGGGAGATCTTGGCAAAATCTTGCCAAGCTTTGAAACCAGCAGCCTCTCCCTCCCTTCAGTCACATCTGGCCCCACCAGAATGGCTCCAACCTCCCAGGCAACATCTCCACCCTTCCCCTCTTTCTCCCACGCGCCCAGCTACCCAAAATCCCCAGCGTCCACCTCAGCAAAAACCTCTCGGCCTCGCTCCCCCTCTTCTTCTCCCGGTGCAAAAACACGCGGTGGGACAGAGGAGAGCCTCGCCACCCTACGTCACCCCTACCCCGCCTACCTACTAGGCCCTAGCTAGCCAGACCGCGCGCTGCAGCCGCGTGTTGTTCCGTCGAACAGCTTGTAGGTAGCAAGCCGCTGCCACTACCCTCTCACTCCCAGTAGGCCCGGTCAGCCCCCGAGGAGAGACTGTCCCCATATTGTCCCACTACGTCACCACCGCCCCTCGTCGTGCACCCGGTGCACCGTGGACGAGCCCAGCTCGTTAAGTAGCTCCCCCGCCCCTTGCACGCTCCTCCCACTCCTCATTTCGCTCTTAGAGCTCCCTAGTACCACACCAGAGCGGAGGCAGAGCCTCTCGCCCTCCCCTCCCACACTGTTGTTTCTCTCCGTCTCGGACCGACGACGAACGGGAAGGTTCTGCAACCCCTGCTCCACCCCTTCCTCGTTCTTCCCCTCCACCGCACCCATCTCTCGAAACCAGCCCTAATCCCCCTTCTTTGGCTGTTCTTGTCGACAGGCACGCCGGAGCTGCGAGGAGGCCAAGAGTTCCGAGCAGTGCCGCTACTGACGCGATGCATCCAGTCACCCGAAGCTGATGTGTCGTACCTCGTTCGACCCTCCCGTCCTCGACTGCATCGAACCCCGCTCCCGCCTACCCATCTTCGCCCAGGGTAAGCCTCCCCGCCGCCCGCCAGTGCCGCTAGGGTTTACCCCTCGTCAGCATCGAGTCTGGCGAGGACGATGAAGCCAAGCCATCGATTCGTTTTTAATCCAATGGCCAGTAGAGCCCAATACCCCTTTGCCCCCTCTGTGCCTATGACACGCGGGCCCCACGGTTGGATTTGAATCCCCAGCCCTCCCGCGCAGGCCACCGTGTACGCGGGCCAGCCCAGCTTCTTAGAGGGCCGCGACCCAGCCTCTGCACTGCCTCCTCTTATTTTGTCCAAAGTTTGGATGATCATGGTAAGCACCTGGCTCTGATCCAGGGGGCAACCAAGGACTAAGCAACTAACACCCCTATGCACTCCCATGCCTTCCCCTTTTTCATTAGTGGCCTCAGCTCGTGTCGGCAAGTTCCCAAAGTGGCCACCTCACCAACTTGGCATAAGATCACCAAGAACCCACTCTCCACTCACCTGCCCATGCTACACCCTCTCACTGGCCCTGGCACGATGCCTCACCACCCCAGCAACCACCCTGCATGCCCCCAGGTCACATGCACACGCCGGCACACTCCAAGAGAGAGAGAGACAAGGGAGATCTTGGCAAAATCTTGCCAGGCTTTGAAACCAGCAGCCTCTCCCTCCCTTTAGTCACATCTGGCCCCACCAGAATGGCTCCAACCTCCCAGGCAACATCTCCAACCTTCCCCTCTCTCTCCTGCGCGCCTAGATACCCCCAATCCCTAGCGTCCACCTCGGTAAAAACCTCTCGGCCTCGCTCCCCCTCTTCTTATCCCGGTGCAAAAACGCGCAGTGGGACAGAGGAGAGCCTCGCCACCCTACGCCACCCCTACCCCGCCTACCTCCCAGGCCCTATCTAGGCAGACCGCGCGCTGCAGCCCCGTGTTGTTCCGTCAAACAGCTTGCAGGCAGCAAGCCGCTGCCACCGCCCTCTCACTCCCAGTAGGCCCGGTCAGCCCCCGAGGAGAGACCGTCCCCAGATCGTCCCACTACATCGCCACCGCCCATCCTGGCCAACCCTGAGCTCCCCTTGCGACCCCACTGCCTCGCCGTGTACCCGGTGCACCGTGGACGAGCCCAGCTCGTTAAGTAGCTCCCCCACCCCTTGCACGCACCTCCCGCTCCTCATTTCACTCCCAGAGCTCCCTAGTACCACCCCAGAGCGGAGGCAGAGCCTCCCGCCCTCCCCTCCGACACTGCCGTTTCTCTCCGTCTCGGACCAACGATGAACGGGAAGGTTCCGCAGCCCCTGCTACGCCCCTTCCCCGTTCTTCCCCTCCATCGCACTCGCCACTCGAAACCAGCCCTAATCCCCCTCCTCTGGCTGTTCTTGTCGACATGCATGCCGGAGCTACGACGAGGCCGAGAGTTTCGGCCGCGCCGCTACTAACGCGACGCATCCAGTCACCCGGAGCCGACGTTTCGTACCTCGTTCGACCCTCCCGTCCTCGACTGCATCGAACCCCACCGCCGCTGACCCATCTCCGCCCCAGGGTAAGCCTCCCTACCGCCCGCCAGCGCTGCTAGGGTTTACCCCTCGTCGGCGTCGAGTTCGGCGAGGACGACGAAGCCAGGCCATCGATTCGTTTTTAATCCAACGGCCAGCAGAGCCCAATACCCCTTTGCCCCCTCTATGCTTATGACACGCGGGCCCCACGGCGGGATTTGAATCCCTAGCCCTCCCGCGCAGGACACCGCGTATGCGGGATGGCCCAGCTTCTTAGCGGGCCGTGACCCAGCTTCTGCACTGCCTCCCCTTATTTATGTTAGGGCATTATATTTCCCAGAAGTATGTTCTGTAGATTTAATTCCACCCAATAATATTTGTGTAGTTTTTTGGCTTGGTTCAATATTTGTGGAGTAACCTAAGTAATTAGCTATTGCATGGCACTAGTAGCTAGTCAAAAGCATGTTTGTGTTTTTACTGAGAATTATTGTGGTAAAATCTATCTTTTTTGAGTATTTAATTTGTAGCTTCATTTCTGGAGCTCAGAAAAAGCTGAAACCAATTTCTAGGCCTTGCCTATGAAGTTCCCTACTGAACAAAACGTGAATCATCCAAATTGCTTGTGTGTAGCCTCTGTTCTTATTTTTCCAAGATAGGGACAGAGGGTTTTTAGTTATTTTCCAGACATTGTTGTGAACCTAATTTTGCGATGAAACCAACCCCCAGAGTTAGGCCTCTGATAGTACTACTTATTCCTGGAAGGGCATAATTTTTGGCTCTGTAGTTCTGCCCTGGGGATTTTAGTACGAGATTCTGCACTGTTTTCAGTATTTTATTTATTAAAAATCAAACCTTTTTGATCAAAATATGAAACCAGTGGGGCTGGCTTTGTATTCCCTGTGTCTACTAAAAAATATTATTTGTGGTCACTGTACACCAACTTGTTTTGGTCGAATCATCTGCTTGTGTGCTAATCTAGTCTCCACCATTAAAATCACCAAATAAGTTTGGATTAATATTTTTGATTGATTCCAATGGCATTGTACTGCTAGGTTCTGTAGCTACTTGTGCTTGGTTGGGTTGGTTCAGTTGAGCTTCTGTTCTGTACTGATTGTGTTGTTTGTGCTATGATGGGTGATTGGTGTTGTGGTTTGATTATATTTCCCCTTTGCGACGATAGATACGAACGAGGACGAGTTTGAGGAAGATACTTGGGAAGATTTTGATGAAGAGGACCAGAAACAAGCTGCCAACCAAGGCAAGCCACCTACAAGTTCATGAGACTTGTCCCATCTTTAATTTATGCATTCCGTTTTACTTACTCTTACTAATGCATTGTTTTACTCGGTATGTTGTTAGTTATATCTATTATGGTATTGGTTTGGCTCCACCAAACTTATGCATATAGTACTGTTTAAGTACTCCTCCTTGGTATTACCTATCCCTACCCTAGTAGTTAAGGTGGTCTAATATACCACAACCCCTTGGAACCCCGGTTTAGCCTAACAGAAACACTAGGTTGGGAACCTGATGGCAAGAAGGGTTTTTACAAAAGTTTTGGACAGAAAACCTTGGCAAGTGGGACTTGCCGAGTGATGTAAAAATAAGTTTTGTTTTGTTTTATAAGTGGTGGCACTAAAGAAGGAGATGGAGGAAAAACTGTTTTCAAAAACGCACCTGGTTCTATGTAGTTTTGCCCGAACAACTACCCTGTGCAACCACACTACACCTATATGGGGAGGGGCTTGACCCGAAAGTGGTCCTCTATGATGCAAGTGCCTCGTAACTACTACAGGGGATCGCGATCCCCCGAGGCTGGGCCTTCTCCCGTAAAGGTCCATGTGGGACAACGACCTACAGAAGGAACTATCTGCGGATAGCCAGGCGCTACTATGAGCCCCTCATTGAAAGTGCCCACAGCGTAAAGTGTAAAATGCGCTCCGGTTGGTCCTCGGTATCCGACGTCCCGGTTTTGAGGGGAGCAACACTCCTAGGGTAGGTGCTTGTGTTAAGAGGGGATTATCCCAAAGGTCTCGTCTGGTTATCCGAAACCTGCATACTAGTGTACGACGATCCGCGACTGTTGGCGGTGGATGTATTGGATCTTGTGGGGAAAGTGTACAACCTCTGTAGAGCGTAAATCTATTAGAATAGCCGCGTCCGCGGTCATGGACGGTTGGATAGGTTGCTGCGTAGCGGTGCTGGTTTTGTTTTATAAAAAGGTTTTCGGAAAAGATTCTGCCATGGGATGGTCGAAGGATATGGAGGATGGACCATGGGATGGTCGGACCTAGTGGAAGTATTGGTCATGGGATGACCATGGTGGAAGTGGATAACAGGGTTGATCCCATCCTAGTAGTTCAAGTTTTTCCTAACTATTTTACACCTAAATGTTTTGCAAACAACGAGTTGTAGTAGTTTAGAATTATATCTCTAAGAGATTCCCCAAATAGCCCCTTTGGAGCCATCCTATCCACAATCATATTGCATACTCTTTATTCTTCCTTGTATGGTGGTTTGCGAGTACATTCAAAGTACTCACTGGCAATATTCCCTGGCTATAAACTTGGTCAGATTATGAGCAGGATGAAGGAAATGATGGAGGGTACGACGACGACTTTGTGAACTAGGGCATTATTCTGAGTCAGACAACTGTTGGGCTATGGCTTGACTCAGGTCATCCGCGTTTATTAGTACCGCTGCTATTATCTATTTGTGCCCATGGAGGAAAGTTGTAAGACTATTATTGTAAGACTTATTGTACCGTACTGTAATGGATGTGTGTACTTTGATATCATGTCGGTTATGCTTCAGGATGCACTGATCATGGGATCATGGTGGTTTGCATAATTTGGTAATCTCGGGTGAAAATCCGGGCTCGCCGCAATCTATCCCCTCCCCTCATATAATCTTGAATTATGATATGGATGACCTTGCTACTCCTACAATTAAGGAAGAAATGGTCTTTTTGGATTATTATGTGACTAACTTGCAAGGTGAACACAAGAAGCGCTTTGAGGCCCTCATGGGTCAACTTGTTCATATGGAAGGGCTTCTTGAGGAGAAAGGTAAAGTTGAAAGGGAGGACGTTGTTGAACTAGCATCCTTGAGAAATTCTCTTGAGGAAGAGGAAGATCTTCGAGCTTCTCTTGAAGAGAGGATTGAAGGCATTGATGAGTAACATAAATTAGCTACCTCTAAACTCATTAAAGAGCATGATCATGCTCTTGCTAAGTCCAAGGTTCTTAAGAAAGAAAAGGCTGAGTTTGGTGTTGTTCAAGCTAGACTAACTGATTATTAAGAGAAACTTGAAAAGGCTCACAAGGCCTTGGCTGGTGAACACTCTATCCTCATCAAGTCTCGTGAACAACTTCAAACTCTACTAGCTAAGTTTGATGCTCCTAGCACCTCTACTACTACTTGTGATCATACAAATATTATTAAAGAAAATGATAGGTTGAAGGTTGTGCTTGTCAAATCCTCCCCACTCAAAGGTAATGGTGTCCTAGATGACCTTCGGAGTAATCAAAGTTCTAACAAAAGGAAGGAGGGTCTTGGATATGTCTCCAAGACAAAAAATAAGAACAACAAAAAAAAAGAAGGCTAAGCCTGCTCAAGCAATGAAGAGCAACATTGTGGGTGTGGATGCCAAAGGAAAAACTGCTCATGATGAATTTGCGGGAATTGCTAACCATCACTATGTTATATTTCATGATTATTATGGTGATGTTTATGCAAAATATGTTGGGCCTTATGATGGTTTTGTTGCTTGGTACATTTGGGTTCCAAAGACCCTTGTTACTAACAAAAGAGGACCCTTGAAAAATGGGTACCTAAAACCAAGTCTTGATTCCTTGTAGGGGTATGCATCCGGTGGTTCTATATGGGTGCTTGATAGTGGATGCACTAGTCATATGACCGGGAGCAAAGCGATCATGTCGCAGATAAGGACAAATGTCAACAATATAACCATCTCCTATGGTGATAAATCAAAATCTAAGGTATTGGGACTTGGTAAGTGAAGGAGATATTCCCTAGAGGCAAATAATAAATAGGGTTTTAATGTCCTATCTCAGTTAGTTCGTAATATTTTCATACTATGCTATAACTGTATTAATACGAAACGTTAATACACATGTGGTATGTAAACAAACCAAATCTCTAGTTACCTCTAGGGAACTAGTTCATTAGTCATGAGGATGATCTAGGGTTTCGAGATCATGGGCATTTATGCCAATTGACAATGAGGTCACACCATTAGTTGAATGATGTGATAGACAAACAACCCAACCAGTTGTATCTTAATGATATCTAGTTACAAAGTTCAACATTAATGAAAATTACCATTCTGGAGGGAGCTTAGATGGTTATCAAGTATCATTCCGTGACTGGATGATCAAAAAGGTGCCACTCAGGTTTCCCAAAGGGGAGCGTAGAGGAGTACATATCAAGACTAGGATTTTCCAATCCATGCAACAGACCGATACATTTGTGGCCATCTCGATGATGTTGCATTAATGAAGCTTGCAAGCGTCTGACTGGGTCACGGAATGCAACGACACGGAAACGAGAAAACAAGTTCATCGGTAACGAGATCGAACGAAGGTATGGAGATACCGTAGATAAAATCTCGGGTGAACTAGGTATCAAGCGGCAAAGGGAATGGGAAACGACTATTTACGGTTCAAACGACATTCTCATCATGGAATGCACAGGGGTCATTATGGGCATCCCGGTCCCGCTATTGATCATTGATGGAGATCATGTATGTGCCATTCCCGAGCCGTGGGTAAATACACTTAAGGGTACGATAAGCTAGAGATCCTCTATAATTTGAAATCACCATATGAAAGAGAAAAAGAAACCAGAAATGTTCCGTGCGAGAAACAGAATCGTTCTAGGAGAGTTCCGAAGTTATTCGGAGGAAATCGAAAGGGAACCGAAAGGTGTTTCGGGTCAAATCAGATTTTGTAATATGTATATACATATTAATTAATGTAATTAATATTAAATATAATATTAAATCTAATTTGAAGGGGTATTCCACTAATGGGCCAAACTTCCTAGGGAAAAATGCTCCATGAGGGAAAACCGGAGGAGGGAAGGGCCAAGGGCCAAAGGGCCAAGGCCTAGGCTCCTCGAGGGTGCCCACCCGGCCAGTCTAGGGCTGTGCGCGGGGTGGGGCCCACCCCTGGCCAGCTGGTCCATGAGGCCCATGGCGCCTCCCCCTCTCACTTGATTAGTCCCACGTGGGAAACCCAAAGGAGAGGGCACACCTCCCTCCGCCTATATAAAGGGATGCCCATGGGTAGGATTTGACACACCAATATTTGGAGAAGTCCTTTGGTTGACTTTCTTCTTCCCTCTCTCTCTCTCATCTCCATGCGTTGGCACAGTCCCAAGTAAGGACTGTCCATGCAAGAGACACCGCACCTGCAACATGCCTTTGCGCAGCAGGGATTCCAAGCTGGAGATCTACTTCCACACTCCCAGCAGGGATCAAGGAGTCGGAGGTCATCATCGTACCTCGTATGTGTACGAAACCACGAGGGGCCTCACTTGAGGCACCTTGGATGTCGTGAGCCGGAGCTGCTGCATGATGAAGACGGAGCAAGGGGTGACCTGCGAGGAGCTTTGCGACCTTGAGGTCGGCTACGAGTTAGACTACTTCAACCACGTTCCCCTTGGAATGTTAACCGCGTACGGTCTACAAGGGTATGTATTATGTACGCTCGGTTGTTACTGCATTACTATATAGATAGATCTTGGGCAGTTTAGGAGGTTCCAACGTAGGAATTTTTTTGTTTTCTGCTGCAGAACCCTTTAGTGGTATCAGAGCCGATCTATGCAAAGGAGTGTTGTATGGCCAGTATGCACATGAATTATGCGGGCATTGATCCCTTAGTTGTTACCATCTAACGTGTACTTGTTTATATCACGGTATTGTTTGATGAAGCCACCGAGACCGACCTTACGCGTATTCTTACGAGAGACTGGTTCCACGCTCAACATATAGCTTGTATAAGTGGCTAGCGGGTGTTTGTCTCTCATTCAATAGTTGATATAGCATTTACAATGGAGGGCCTCGAAAGTGGTGTAATAGAGACAACTGTAGGATCTATGTTGTGGTTGGAAGTTCGTAGATTAGAAACAATTCTATTGCGAAAGCCCTAACAACCACGTAAAACTTGCAAAGATAAAGCACAGGCGTCTAACTTTGTTTTGCAGGAGGGCTTGTGTTATGATATGGCATTGGTCGTTACAAAGGTAAAGTAGTTTACTTTTCTGTTACTAAGTAGTATAGTAATAGTCATCGCGGATGGACGACCGGGTGGTGGCGTTGTGGACTTGGCGTCAAACCAGGGGCAAGATGGAGATCATGCCGGAGCGCTCGATGGAGATCAAGGCACAAGAAGAAGGACCATATCATATCACAATACACATGTGATGTTGATACCTACTTTATATCTTGCTAGTATTAGATACTCAACGGTAGCAAATAAGATAATCCCTAAATAATTCCAATGATAGTGTTCCCCTTGTGTGTGCACCAGCAAGAAAGTTTGCCGTTATGAAGCCGGTTGTGATGATCGGGGGCTAGAGATATCAACATTTGCATATAGTGGGTGTAAGCCATGTTTCACAGCAAATACACACAAGTTAGATTTGGCAAGCCTAGCATATGTAGACATGGCCTCGGAACACAAGAGACCGAAAGGTCGAGCATGAGTCACATGGTTGAAGTGATTGACATTAGGGAATGTCTACCTTTGATGTTGCACTGATGGCCGTGACGATCGGGGGAGGTGGAGAGGATTGGGATCATGTGATCGCTAAAATCGTCTAGGGGATGACAATTTTAGTTGGAGCTCAATTAGGATTGAACTCATATTATGAACTTAGTCTAGATGTCTGTTTGCAAATATCTTAGTAGATCATGGCCTATCCCATTGAGGTCCTTTGCGACCATGGGAAATTTATTGTTTGATATGGAACTTAGCAAAAGGGTCCAACTTCATAGATTAATACCCACGCCTGAGGGATATCCTCGTAAAAGGTGATCTTCTCTCCTTGATACAATGACCATTAGGAGATAATCCGATGACTCCGCAATGTTTGTGTGTTCTCCATAATAATCCAACAAGCCATTCTCCATTCGATGGAGAGGTGGATTACAATCTTGTATTCTGCAATATCAGGCACATAAAGTATGGGTTGTTGGATGAGTTTTCTTCCATGATGGATGAAAAAGGGAATATTTTGATAAACACTTAGCAATCTTGCATTAGAGTTACGAACTCTCACAAGGGCTTGATTGCAATGGAGGTCATGAATGAAAATGGGTATATGTTAGATATACAAAGTTATAAACGTAATTCTTGCAAAACTCGTTGCAGTTTATATAAGTATTGGATACTTGTTCAATTTTGTGAAAATAGGATGGTCTGCTTGAGAGTTGCTGGAAGAGGCAACGTGGCATGATGACGGCAAGCAAAACAGTTTATGGCCGGCACCACCCCTTTCCTCAAAGATTATCATTTGGATTAGTGGACTTGAATATAATTTTGTAATCTTTGTTTGTGTGTCTTTCTTTTAGCGAGACAATTATTCATATAAATAAGTTACAATCCAGTTGTACTATTCTTATGAATAATACCATTCTTGTCACATTACGATTATTAATGAGTTATTCTAATCACTATGTTAATGATAATAGTTTAAAGCATTTATAAAGGATCAGAATGCTAAAAGATATCCAAAGTTTAATAATGACATGACACTATAGTTCAAGTCATTTTGGTTATTGCATGTTATTCATTCTAAATGAAGATCGGGGTCTTAGATGCTTTGTCTAGAGACTTTGCAAAACCATGCCTCATTGGGCAGAATGACTAAAACTCTCTATTCTGGTAAAACAGTGATATGCAAAGAAATGTTAAATCTTATACATAGTTATGTATCGTATTTTCAACGAGATAGTGGAAATCAATAGTTAATAGTGAATAGGCGTATTTACTTAATGAAACATAAGTTTTAAACTATTTTGAATTGTACAAAAGATTTCAAAATGAAGGAGGATATTAAATTAACAAGGATATAAAAGTCTCTTCGATTTGATCGACATGACTAAAGTATTCAAGTTAATTTTGGCATAAAAGGACATGTGAAAGCGGTTTCACAAATTATGATAATAGGGAAAATTCAAAGTGTATTGAAATGTCTAAATATCATAATCATTATGTATTAGATATATATGGTATAATATTATCTCTTAGCCGGGTGACAAGGGTTTAACTCATCAATGCCCATTGTTATGGACTTGGGTTTTGGAGAAGGAGGGAGCGCTGGAGACATCTATCGGCTAGCAAACAGGCACACAAGGGACTCAAAGATTTACCCAGGTTCAAGCCTCGTAGAGGTCCCTACTCCTGCTTGTCTGCTCGTGGAATTATTGAGGGAATCGAGGATTACAATGGTGTGCAGATGCAATCTGGCGAGGGTTGTGGAAACTAGGGTTGCCTGTGTACTCCTGGCCGCCCCCTCCTGGCCTTTATATAGATAGGTCAGGTCACGGGTAGCAGGTCGAGTCGGTTACAGGTTAGGGTTTTTCCCTTTGAACTTTCTATCTTTAGCTTCTTCCTGTTCTTCAAGCAATCAAGAGTCCGTAGGCTACTCGAGTTCTCTATTTGGGCCTTGGCGACACCGTGGGCTTCCACTGTATTTAGGCCGTATATACCAAGCTCGAGTACCTGTAGGGTATACCCATGTCCGTAGCCCCCAAGTGTCCAGTGGAATCGCAGATTTGACTGGGGAGTTTATGAAGCCTTTCGAGTGCATGGATGAGTATATTTTCAACTGCTTTGTTTATGTCATAGGGATTGTTGATATGCGTGCCTAATTTGACCGATGTATCAGTATCAATTAACTGCCTTAGGGCAAAACAACGCAATCTACTCGAACTCGAGTCGCCGGACTCGAATCCAGAAAAGTGCTGGTGTAATTCGACTCAAGCCGCGGAGGTCTTATAGGAGTCGAATTCCAGTATATGGGTATGAGCACTCGACGCGTCCGTCAAGGCATGTTCATTGTACCTGTAGGCACGGATATATTTCTGGTTGTGTGCAGCAAATGCATTGCCAGGCCTTATTCAGGTCTTATCTTCACGCGGCATCCGTTTTTTTGTCATCACGGAGATGATTCAGGTGACCCAGGACAGGCAGTCTCTTTGCAGGGAAAAATCATAAGGCCGTCTCGCCATAAGCTTTGAGTGTGGATGTTATCGACACACAGTATGATGTACAAATAATCATAGGGTGCGCGACCAGCGCTCCCTATGGGAGTAGCCCCCGAGTGCCTGGTTGAGTCGAAGACTCAGGCAGGGACAAAAGAACTTTTGCGACCGCTGTCGTCTTTTGTTGCTTGTTTCAGTCAAATTTGTTTCTAGCGCTCCCTATGGGAGTAACCCATGTCCATAGTCGGATCACGGATTCGAGTGATTGGGTATGCTTTTGATGTCCATATTCCTGCAGAAGAGAAAAAGAAAAATCGTAGGGTGCGCGACCAGCGCTCCCTGTGGGAGTAGCCCCCGAGTGCTTGGTGGACTCGAAGACTCGAGCAAAGACTAAAGTAGTCGAAGTCTTCTGCTGCGTAATTTTGAATGACGTCAGTGCTGACGATGTGATGACCTCAATTGCCCACATGATCGAGTTCGACGGGATGTGACGAACGGTGGGTCCCATTTTCAGACTCTGACTTGACCGGGCATGTGTAATCTCTGTTTTAACTGTGCCTTCTCGATTTCCGTGCATAATGGAGGTAGTGGGGGACGGTTCACGCTTTAGGTCCTCCACGTGTCAAGCACGATGAACGCCACTAGTCTAGTAGGGTTTTTCCTGGCCGTTAGATTGCATCTTCTGGGGGTTAAGTAGCGATGTTCTGATGGTAATTTTTCACATCTGCTTCTATTCTCTACCTTTGCCTCCGTCGCCATTGCTGCTACTGCTCTGCTCCTTTGTTTTCATCTTTCTCGTGGCGCTGGACCAGCTCCTCGTATTTCCCAGTTACTTTCTCCGGTCGCACCGCCACCGTAGAATGGGGAAAAAGAAGGGAGGCGTTGCGGCCGATTCCGCTGCCGCCACTGTTGCTACGAAGAAGAAAGGCGGCTCCGCCGCTGCGGGCACCAGCACCGTCGCCCCGGGAAAAAGAAGGGCACGGGCACTCGCATCACCAATGGTGCGTGACGCGCATCCGTGATCATGTCTTCTGAGCTCCGTCTTCTACGCCAAGATGTAGTTTTGTCTGCCGCAGTCGCTGACGCTTGTGTCCCCAACAGCAAGGTAATCCCCTCTTTGCCTGCCGGCTTTCGGGTAGTGTTCCTAGCGTTCATCATCCGTGGTCTCTCGTTGCCCCTACATCCTTTCTTCAGGGGCCTTCTCTATTTCTATGGGCTCCAGCTGCATTAGCTGTCCCCCAACTCCATCCTCCATGTAGCTTGCTACATTACTTTTTGCGAGTGCTGGCTCAGAATCGAGCCGCACTTTGGTCTCTTTAAGCGGCTCTTCAAGCTGAAGCACCAGTCGGTGTCTGGCTCCGTAGTCTATGATGTAGGAGGCTGCGGTATCCACGTCGACTCCTCCGCCACATACTTCGACATCAAACTCACGGCGTACGTCCAAGGATGGAGGGACAAGTGGTTCTACATCCGCGACCTGAAGGCCGACGGAGACCACTACGGACTCGCGCCCTTCGATCCCACGATGCCGTGCAAGAGGATGCGCTCCTGGAAGAACGTAGTGATGCCCGGCGAATCCACAGAGACAGATGTGTTGTACGAGTGCGTCTGCGGCCTCAAGAATCGCATGGGGAAAGAGGAGGGAGGTTGCGCCCTCATTCGCACTTGGTTGCGTCGTTGCGTCCAGCCTTTGCATGCCAGAGTCCACCCTATGTTCCAGTGGGCTGGCACAGACGATGTCACTCGCGTATCTGCTGATGGCATTTCTGTGAGTGAAGTAGATAAAAGGGTGCGACTGGTCACCAAGTACACCACCAAGGATGTGCTCCCCAATGACCCAGTCGTACCTCCATTCGATGCTACTAACCCTCCTCCTGAGGTACAGTTGTGCTACGTAGTAGCTTTATTTGTCGATTACTTCTTTTCTGTTATTCTTGACTTGTGCTAAATTGTTTTCTGTGTGCAGGATTGGGGGGTGTCGCCATGTATGCCCCCTCTTCCTAAGGGGGTTATCCCTCGTGAAGCCCTTGAAGAGGACGAGTCGTAGTCGACCGTCCCATCTGATGTGGAGGAGGAAGCCCCCGAGTCGAGTGGTCCGGACACTCGCAAGCGTTCGCGTAGCGAGGATTCAGATGCATTGTCTCCTTCGACTCCAGAAGGTGCGGCTGTTGGCATAGAGTCGCCGATACCTGCCATTCCTATGAGTGCCATGTCACCACCTTCTCGCAAGAACATGCGACTGCCGAAGGTCATCGTCAGAGTCGGGGGATCAAACCTTCGATTTTGATAAGTTTGATTGGTAAGTATAAAAGTTTTCCTTGTAGGTGTTCTTTTCTGGTTGCCTTCTCTTGATGTTTGGTTTTGGTCTTTAGTCAGTTGGCGTCGTCAGCTTCTGGCGACGTCCAATTTGTGAAGGAACCTGGAGTCGCGACCTCCAAGGCCGAGGAAATGGCTGAGCGCGCTCCTTCCCCTCCATTGGCGGCCCACTCCGGACATAATTCATCAAGTTCTCCACACGATGTGGAGCATCAGATGGTTGCCCGGATGACTGCGCGTCAATCGACTTCGGAGTCATTGGAGGATCATTTATGTGTAGTATCTCTTCTTCTGATGTTGCAGTCGAAGAAGGGAAACAACTCTTTTATCTATACCATTTGCTGATCCTTTACTGTTTTCTTTATTGCAGCTCCTTGTGAAGGAAGCCGCTCATCTGGCGTAGCAGGTGCTTGCGATGTGTCATCAGCATGCAATGCTGGATAATTGCCATCGCGTGGTTAAAAGTGAGTGTTCTTTACTTTTTCTTCTGCATCATTGTGATATATTTGACTAACAGCTTATCTTTGTTGGTGTCACAGCTGAGCATAATGCCCTCCTTCGTAGCACTGCTTCCCTTGAGAAAATGCTTGTTGCGGCGGTGAAGAGCCGTGATGAGGCAATCATGGGACTGGACGGATCACCGAAATGCGAAGAGGACCTGCGAGCCTCCATCGCAGGTAGGGAGAAGTTGTTCGAAGAACAACTTTTCTTGATTGCCAAGGCTATCTCAGGTATGCCCTTATCTAGATTTTCGTCGTGTCTCTCCTTTCGAATTTGCTACCGTGCTGACCTTTGTGCTGATGCTTGATTCTTGTGTAGATGCCAGCGGTTTGAGCTTTGACGTGCAGGCACTCCGCCGTGATGATGCGTTGGCAGGTGCCATCTCAGCAATCGAAGACCGTAGCGCTGCCGTGCAGGGGACGCTCACCAAGGCCAAAGGCATGCTCAGTCGCCTCCAGGAGGAGCTGGCGCCCAAGGCTGAGCTAATCGAGAATATGGATGAGCTAGTGGAGTCCCTTGCCGAGGGCATTCCTGCGAGCTTCAAGAACTCGCTCCGTGCGGCTGGCGCTTCAATGTCACTCGCAATGGTTCAAGCCCATGGAGTCGAAGTTGATCCTGCAGCGGTCTCCAAGGCGATGCCTGTCGGCGTGGATCACCAGCACGTAGTCTTTGCTCCTTTCGCAACTACTTGTGGCAAGTACGGGTTGCATCTAATCAATATAGTTGCGAAGTATTCTGAGGAGCTTCAGCGAGCCAAGAAGGCGGCGAAGGCTGCAACGTCAGGGGCCGACGAGAAGTCTGTGGCGTCTGATACTGCCACAGACTCGATGAGGCCCCCAAAACCAAAGTCTAAGTCGAAGAAGCCAGTTGCTCCTCAGTAGTCGTGCCTTGTAATAGTTAAATAGCTTATTTCTTTTATCGAAAACATGCCTTTTGGCGAGTGTATCTGCTGATACTTTGTTGATCTTGAATGCACTTGAATCTTTTGTCTATGCCTCGCCTTAATCGTCTTATTGTCTCTTGCCTGAATTGTGATAGGGCACATCGAGTGATCCTTTGAGGGAACCTCGGGATTCATCACCCCCTGATGACACCTTGGCGCGGCCGCGCTCAAGGGTGGATGAGCTATCTTTGCTCTTGCGACTCCGTGACCACGTGAAGCAGTTGGAGCGTGAATTGCTTGTTCTCCGTGGTAACGCGGATGTATGGAAATCGAGGGCGGAGAAATCTGTCGCCCGAGAACAATATCTATTGGGGGAGGTGACGCAGCTAGGCGACCAATTCAAATGTTAGTTTTCTTCTTCCTTATCTTTTCCCTGTAGTCACTCTTTCATACTACTGCCTTTGCTTGGTATAGTTGTCAGTGTGCGCCATCCGTAGGATGAGAAGGACAGGATTGCCATTCGCATGAATGACATGACCCAAGAGCAGCCTCAAGCAGGTGGATACTTCTGGGTGGATCATGATCGCGCAATCACGCGGGTGACCCTGTAGGATCGTGCGTCGCGAGTGCTTCATTTCTTGAAGAAGACGCAATCATGCTTGAAGAATATTTACTAGATGATGTTCCCGCTGGACGCCGTTCCGTCGAGCCTGCTGGCCCTTCTTGCTAAATTCCAGGACTTGGGTGCAGTCCGCAAGTGTATACAGTAATAGTTAGTGGCTGGTGCCAAGGCTGCTCTGTTGCTGGTGCGACTACACAGGCCTGATGTAGATGTTTTAGCAGTTGCGACCGGACCGCCGGCTCCGCCAGCAGGTTCGACTTGGAACATGGTTCCACACTACCAGGCGGTGGATCGCCCAGCGGAGGAAATCGTCGACTTCTTCGAGGAGCAGACTGACATTCCTTTACTGCGACAGTAGTTTAGTTTGTATCCTGCACATAGTTGTACCAGTGTTGTAAAGTTCATATATATGTTGTGCATAATTGATTAACACTGATGTATATAAAGAGCTTGCTAGCGTGTATGTTTTGCGAGTGCGTTGCACTATGCGATTCCTTTTCGTTAGCCTGACTTGTGTTTATCTCAGCCCCTTGCCAACCTGTTAGGTGCGTTGCAACTGGGTTGGTGTTTGTCAAGGGTTTCGATTGGTGTGCCAGCTACTCAGGATATCATGTTAGTTCGTAGAACAGATGTGTATAGGGTGGCGCAGCCCCCGAGTGGATAATTTGTCAAAAATAAAAGAAACACACAGAGTTTTGGGGCACTTAGCTTTATTTATTTGCAGGAAAGTACGAGGTACAATGTATGGCTAAGTAGCCTTGGCTGCATAGCCTTATTTGCAATGTAAAAACAGAAACGACTAAGGGTAGAAGTGCCACAGCTGCACGACGTTCCAAGGATTGGAGTATGTGACTCCTGTCTCTAAATCTTTAAGGCGATAGGCGCCACCTGGGATTACTTCTGTAATCGCGTATGGTCCCTCCAAGGGGGACTCGAGCTTGAGATGCCCTTGCTGTTTCAGTCGCAAGACCAGGTCGCCTTCGACGAAGGACCTAGGTCGTAGCCTTTTGCTGTGGTAGTTGCGCAGGTTCTGCTGGTAGATCGTTGATCTTTCCGCGGTGATTTCCCTCGCCTTGTCAAGGAGGTCGAGGGAGTCTTCGAGTGCAAGAGTTGACTCTTGCTCGCTATAAGTGACCACACGAGGTGCTTTGTATCGTACTTCGGTGGGTAGCACCGCTTCAGCCCCGTGCACCATGAAGAACGGGGTGTACCCTGTGGCACTGTTTGGATTTGTGCGTAGGCTCCAGAGTACATATGGCAGCTCGTCTGGCCAGCAGCCCTTGGCATGTTCGAGTGGCCTGAGTAGTCATTTCTTGATGCCGCCGCAGACGAGCCCGTTAGCTTTTTCGACCTAACCATTGGTCTGTGGGTGCGCTACGGAGGCATAGCTGACGTTGATTCCCAGAGTCTCGCAGAATTCTTGGAACTCCTTGGATGTGAAGTTCGTCCTGTTGTTCGTGATTATGATGTGTGGCACTCCGAAGCGGTAGACGATGGACTCGAAGAACTTGACTGCGATGTATCCTTAGTGATTAGTCACTGGTATGGCCTCTATCCACTTGGTGAATTTGTCGACTGTGACCAAGAGGTAGACGTAGCCTCCTCGTGAGGACCTTGGGAGTTTGCCGACCATGTCGAGTCCCCATTGCGCGAAGGGCCAGGCCAATGGGATTGGCTGGAGTTCTGCGCCAGGTGCGTGTGGCTTGTCCGCGAATCGCTGGCAAGCGTTGCATTTTTGGACGATGTCCTTGGCATCACGCATGGCCATAGGCCAGTAGAATCCATCTTGTAGAGCTTTGGCGACGAGGGTGCGACTGCCGGCGTGGTGCCCACAGGTCCCCTCATGGATGTTGAGGAGAACAACTCTTCTGTCGGCCATGGAATGCATCGCTGGAGTACTCCTGTGATGCTACGCTTGTAAAGTTCGCCGTTGATAATAGCGAATGCCTTGGAGCACCGTGCGATGTGCCAGGCGTCAGTCGGATCGTCCGGTAGCCTCTTGCTAAGAAGGTACGTGATGTATGGTTAAGTCCAGGATGGCTCGATCATCATGACGCTCATTGGTCCTTCGAGTCCTGCCTCCAGCTCCGGGTCGTCGAGTGCCATTGGCTCATTGGGCGGTGCAGCCCCCGAGTCCGTTGTTGCGCTTGTTTTCTTCTCTGCGGCCTTTGGTTTGATGGAGCGTTCACAGATGCACTCGAGAAATACCCCAGGTGGTATGGGGGCGCAGGTAGAGCCTATGTTGGCGATTGTGTCCGCCTCTTCATTTCTTTCGCGGCCTATGTGCCACAGCTCGCAACCGTCAAAGTCCCCTTCGAGTGTGTCATAGAGGTCGCGATAGGCAATCATGTTGTCGTTCAGTGCGTCGCACTCGTGCATTGTTTGGTTAACGACTAGCTTGGAGTCGCGATATATTATGAGCCTCTTGGCGCCGCAGGCTTTTGCCATCCTCATCCCATGCAGTAGGGCCTCGTATTCAGCTTCATTGTTGGAGGCGGTGAACTGCATTCGCAGGCTATATTTCAGCTTGTCTCCCTGGGGCGATGTCAGTATGACACCTGCGCTGGCCCCATCCTTTCGCTTCAATCCGTCGAAGTGCATTGTCCAGAGGTAGGACATATCTAGTTTTTCGGGGAGCTGGTTCTCCATCTAGTGCACGAGGAAGTCAGGGAGAACTTGCAACTTGATTGCATCGCGTTTTTCATATGTGATGTCTCGTGGAGACAGTTAGATTCCCCAAAGCGCGACCCATCCGGTGGCGTCGGGGTTGTTGAGGATATGCCCAAGCGGGGCGTCATTGACTACCACGATTGGGTGTTCCTGGAAGTAGTGGCGCAGTCGTCGGGCTGTCATAAAGACGCCGTACGTCAGTTTCTAGTAGTGCGGGTACCGCTGTTTTGTTGGTGTAAGTACCTCGCTGAGGTAATAGACTGGGCGCTGTACCAAGTGGACCTTGTTTTCCTCGGCTCGTTCTACTACTAGCACTGTGCTGACCACCTGGTTGGTGGTGGAGATGTACAGCAACAATGGTTCCCTTTCGCGTGGGGTCACCAATACTGGCGAGGTGGATAGTAGGCGCTTGAGGTCTTCGAATGATTCCTGCGCCTCGTTGGTCCACTCGAACTTGTCAACTTTGCGGAAGAGTAGGTAGAAGGGCAGTGCCTTTTCGCCCATTCGACTAATGAATTGACTAAGCGCTGCGATTTGCCCAGCCAGCTGCTGGACACCTCTTATGTTTTTCGTCTTCTTGATACATTGCAAATGTATCTATAATTTTTGATGTTCCATGCTTGGTTTTACATCCTTTTTATGTTTTCTTCCAACTTTGGAGTACTTTTCATATGATTTCTTGGACTAACCTATTAACAAGATGCCACAGTGCCAGTTGCCTGTTTTCTGTTGTTTTTGGTTCCAGAAAAGTCAGAAAATCAATATTCTCGGAATTGGACCAGACAAAAGCCAAAGTCGATATTTTACCGGAAGACTCACGATGCCAGAAGATGAGACGGATAGGGGCCACAGGGAGGCCACACCATGTGGTGGCACGGGCTAGCCCTGGCCACGCCACCAGGTGGTGTGGGCCCCCTGTCCGCCCACCGACCTTGCAACTTCGCCTATAAGTTGCCTCCTGATGCAAAAACCCAAAATCGTCAATCAGAAATCCACAAAAATTCTGCAGCGCCGCCGCCACCGAAGGGGAGATTCGGGGGACAGAAAGTCTCTGTTCCGGCACCCTGTCCGGACAGGGAAGTGCCCCCGGAGCCATCTCCATCGATCTCCACCACCATCTCCATCACCATTGCTGATTCCCATGATGAGGAGAGAGTAGTTCTCTCTCGAGGCTAAGGGTTCTACTGGTAGCTATGTGTTCATCTCTCTCTATGCATGATCATATTGTGATCATGAGCTTTGTAATCAAGTAGATCTACCTTGCTACTCAAGTGCTTTAATTAATCTCTTCTCTCCCCATGTGTGTGAAGTTGATAGTGTGCACACCATGGTGGCACTTAGGCTAGAGATGATAAATACTTATTATGAGTTATATTTGGAGTTGGATTTCTTTATGAAATTGTGGTGTTTGTTGGACTCATCTAGTACTCAAGGTGACAGTGCGGGGTTATCTAGATGGGAAATATGAACTTTGAGGTGTGATGTTATTGCCCTACCAACGATTAGAGTGTCCAACCGGAGAGTAGTTCAGCGTAGTATCATAAAGAAGAATATATTTATATGAGAGTGTTCACTAGTGAAAGTATGATCCCTAGGCCTTGTTTCTAAGCATTGAAACACAGTTTGCAATTAGATATGTTACATGTTTGCTTGCTTCCATCTTTATTTCAGTTTTACTTTAGTCATTTCCGCGCCATCAAGCTATTTTCTATCACCGTTACCACTTATAATTATCTACACCACTTGTATTTTACTATCTCTTCGCCGAACTAGTGCACCTATACACCTGACAAGTGTATTGTGTGTGTTGGGGACAGAAGAGACTCCTTGTATCTTGATTGCAGGGTTGCTTGAGAGGGAATACCTTTGACCACTTCCTCCCTGAGTTCGATAAACCTTGGGTGATCCACTTAAGGGAAAACTTGCTGCTGTTCTACAAACCTCTGTACTTGGAGGCTCAACAACTGTCTACAAGAATAGAAGTGCGTAGACATCAAGCTATTTTTTAGCGTCATTGTCGGGGAGGTAAGGTAAAAGGTATTCACACCAGAGGATTAAAGAAGAAGAACCTCCCATGGCAAACGCCTATTTTATGGCGTCGTTGCCGGGGAGGTAAGGTAGAAGGTACTCACATCCTCTGGTGTGAGTGCTCAATGTTTTTTCCTTTAGATTCTACAATTTTGTCTTTTTGTTTCTTGTTTTCACTAGTTAGGCTTAATGGAAAATAACAAAAAAAAGTAGAGAGCTTTATAGTATTTATCTTGAGTTAGGACATGAAGTGTTTGAAGAGAAAATTAAAAAACCTCTGAAACTTTATTTGCATGCTAGTAGCAATGTTGTTAGTATGAATTCTTTAGACACCATTATTCCTAATGCTATGGAAAAGTCTAAGCTTGGGGAAGCTAGTTTTTATGAAAATTATCTTTTTAGTTCCCCATCTTTAGAAGATAGCTATTCTATTTCTTATGATTATACCAAACCTCCAATATATGATGATTACAATGATGAGTATGATATTTTCAGTCCACCTACTATTGAGGAGAAAATTAATTATGATTACAATATTCCTCTTATATTTGATGATTATGGTGATGAGAATAATAATGATAGCTATTTTGTTGAATTTGCTCCCACCACAATTAATAAGAATGACTATTCTTATGTGGAGAGTATTAATTCTTTGAAGCATGTGGCTTATGATAAGAATGTTTTATGTGATACTTATATTGTTAATTATATTCATGATGCTACTGAAAGTTATTATGAGAGAGGGAAACATGGTTTTATGCATCTCAATAATATTAAGTTTCCCCTCTTGAAGTTGCACTTTTTTCCTTTCCTATGCTTGTTGCTTTGTGATTTCATGACTTGTTTATTTACAACATTCCTATGCATAGGCAGTGGATAAGACTTAAATGCGCTTTCAGTTTGCTTCTTGATGCTCTCTTTTAATTCAATTCATATTTCTTATGTGAGCATCTTCTCAAACTATCATGCCTAACTTAAAGGCCCTAAATAAAACTACTTATTGGGAGATAACCCAAAAGTTTTAGTTGAGTCTTGATGGTTATTACTTCATTAATAACCGCTCCTTATCCTTTTTATTTTCTTTTTATGCCAAGAGTAACCTCTAATGAGAGATAAGTAATGATTGGGAAAGTTGCTGTCCCGAAACAGATTTTTGTACTTCACCGTAAAAATTCGTGTAAAATTTCTGTACGTCCTTTTGAGGCGTGAATTTTTGTTCTTCTGCCCCAGGTTGTTATCTAACTTTCGTTAGTTCAGCACGTTTTGATTTGAGCAACATAAGGTTTTCTAAAAAAATCGTCTTTACCTGCTGGTCTGTTTTGACAGATTTCTGCCATTATTTGCATTTGCTTCTTGTTGGTTCCTTTTTTAGTTCTTTAGGGGAATTGAGCTTTTTGAGGGATGTGATTCAGTAGCTAGTGTTCTAATGGAAGTTTATTTGGTGTTAGAACTGAACCTTAAGACTTATTTATCTTGAGTGCACTAATGTTGCTAATAAAGATTGTGTGAAGTTTTGTATGAAGGAAAACTTTCAGGTCTATGGAAGGAATGAGTAATGAGATGAAGCATGGACTGAAGCTCAAGCTTTGGGATGCCACACGTGTCACCCCAGGAAATATCCAAGAAGTAAAAGCGTCAAAGCTTGGGGATGCCCAAGGCATCCCCTCCTTCATCAATAAAAATCCCAGGTTTCTTCCAAACGCTTCATTTTTATTGTTTCATGCACATTTGTGTTGTTCTTGGAGCGTCTTCTTTTTCGTTTTTGTTTTGGTTTTTCATTTGCTTTTGTTTGCTTAGTTTGATGAATAAATTGGTTGGACCCCCTCTTTCATACATTGGTTTTCAAATAGTTTGGTTCTGATTGGAAAAGAGTACGAAAGTTCATGCTTAAGTGTTAAAGAGAGCTTATTTTTGACTTTGGCCTATGCTTCGTCATGCCATGCTTGATATTGTTTTGGCTTTATGCTTAGTATTCTTTGCTGTAGCATGACTTGTTATAAAAAATTGAGATTGCTTAATGTGCCTTGGATGAATCATGCATTGTTTTAGCATATTAAAGCATAGTATAGTGGTATTCTCCTTTGCTGCTTTATTTGGGTTGACTTGGCGCATGCTCACACCATGTTATGACTATCTCAAGTCACCATAACCTTTATGATCCTTTAGTTTTCAACTTGTACTATCACATTATGCTTTGATCAATGATGTTTTGTCACTCTGCATGATTATGGTCATTATTGCTCTCTTAGTTTGTCGCTCCCAGTCTTTTGCTAGCCTCCACAACCAATTATGAGTTCCACACATGCATCCAACTCCCTAAACCAAGTTATTCCAAAGAGTCCACCATACCTACCTACTAGCTTATGCAATTCCAAGTATATTCATGCTTTTGTTTACATTCCAAATTAAACTTGTTATGAGAAAACTAGTGATTAAAGCTCTCACGAACTTGATGGCACACTTTACTTTTCTTGCCATTAATCAACTTGAACCATTGTGTCGTCTCTGTTGTATATGCTTGCACTTATTTGTTGGGAATTAGCAGAACCATGCTTTCATGGGAAACGCTTTCAACATTGCACTTGGTACCTGTACCTAGTTGATATCATGCTCTTTTGTATATGGATGTCGTCGGTGTGAAATGAAAGGGGAGCTTGTAAGTCCATGGAGTTATGTATATGTGTTAGAGAAATGCCTGGGCCGCTGGTCTAATCCATGCTGACATGGTGGAAACCTGCAGCGTAACCATAATGAGCTGTCTATGAAGCATTCTTCTTATAAAAAAGAGTCATATATTGAAAAAAAGAAAAAAAAAAGAGATACTATGAAAAGTGGAAAGAGAGAAAAAAGCACCATATTCCCATGGTAAATAAGAAGAATGCTGAGATGCTCGTTGTCTTCTTGCCTTGTCATTTTGATATGGGGATTCTTCCATATCATCGGGCAAGGGGTACCCCGTTGGTGGTTCTCTATGATACACATATACTTACAATGGCAAGAACTTACCAGTGACTAAACTTGAGTAGCATGAGGAGCGGCCCTCGTATACAAGGGACATGAGATTTCTGACTTATACTTCGTCAAGCATGTACAAAATAGTTTGTTCACTTTAACCTTAATCACTTCAAGATGCTTATGATAGGGGCAATGAGAGCTGAAAGCTATAAGTACCATAATTTTTGGAAGCTCTTTATGAGATTTGAATCCCTACTTCCTTTTACAAAGGCCTTTCTTCCACCATTATATTGAGTCTCCACCTTCTATCTTTATGCACCTACTTTTTTGAGCATAGTGGCCATTCTTAGTTCTATGTGCATTGTCCCAAAACTAGTTGATTGATGCATACTTTGATATTGCTTGTTTTAAACTATTGTATCTAGTCACTCTTATGAACTTTGAAGGTGTCCTATGCATTTATATTTGCTACTCTATTGAGGGACAAGTTGAATACTATTATGTTATGTTTTCTTTATGTGAAACAAACAAACGTTTTGCAAAGCATTGTTATTCATGAATCTTTTGTTTGTGCCTTTTCATGTTGCATCATAGTTTCTTTGCTTATTGCTAGAACTTTGTCTTTCATGTTATGATTGAAGTACTATGATCCCAGCTTTGAATGTTTTGCAAATACTTTGATCAAGTCTTTGATGGTGCATGTCACCTCAAAAATTATTCTTTCTTTTTATCACTTACCTACTCGAGGACGATCAGGAGTTAAGCTTGGGGATGTTGATACATTGCAAATGTATATATTATTTTTGATGTTCCATGCTTGGTTTTATCTACTTTCTTCTGTTTTGTTCCAACTTTGGAGTACTTTTCATATGATTTCTTGGACTAACTTATTAACAAGATGCCACAGTGCCAGTTGCCTGTTTTCTGCTATTTTTGGTTCCAGGAAAGTCATAAAATCAATATTCTCGGAATTGGACCGGACAATAGCCAAAGTCGATATTTTACCGGAAGCCTCACGGAGCCAGAAGAAGAGACGGAGAGGGGCCAAAGGGGGGCCACACCATTGGTGGTGCGGGCTAGCCCTGGCCATGCCACCAGGTGGTGTGGGCCCCCTGGCCGCCCACCGACCTTGCATCTTCGCCTATAAGTTGCCTCCCGATGCAAAAACCCTAAATCGTCAATCAAAAATCCACGAAAATTCCGCAGCGCCGCCGCCACCGAAGGGGAGATTCGGGGGACAAAAAGTCTCTGTTCCGGCACCCTGCCGGCATAGGGAAGTGCCCCCAGAGCCATCTCCATCGATCTCCACCACCATCTCCATCACCATTGCTAATTCCCATGATGAGGAGGGAGTAGTTATCTCTCGAGGCTAAGGGTTCTACCGGTAGCTATGTGTTCATATCTCTATCTATGCATGATCATATTGTGATCATGAGCTTTGTAATCAAGTAGATCTACCTTGCTACTCAGGTGCTTTAATGAATCTCTACTCTCCCCATGTGTGTGAAGTTGACAGTGTGCACACCATGGTGGCACTTAGGCTAGAGATTACAAATACTTATTATGAGTTATATTTGGAGTTGGATGTCTTTATGAAATTGTGATGTTTGTTGGACTCATCTAGTACTCAAGGTGACAGTGTGGGGTTATCTAGATGGGAAAGATGAACTTTGAGGTGTGCTGTTATAGCCCTACCAACGATTAGAGTGTCCAACCGGAGAGTAGTTCAGCGTAGTATTTAAAGAAGAATATATTTATATGAGAGTGTTCACTAGTGAAAGTATGATCCCTAGGCCTTGTTTCTAAGCATTGAAATACCGTTTGCAATTAGATTTGTTACATGTTTGCTTGCTTCCATCTTTATTTCAGTTTTAGTTTAGTCTTTTCCGCGCCATCAAGCTATTTTTTATCACCGTTACCTCTTATAATTATCTACACCACTTGTATTTTACTATCTCTTCGCCAAACTAGTGCACATATACACCTGAGAAGTGTATTGGGTGTGTTGGGGACACAAGAGACTCCTTGTATCTTGATTGCAGGGTTGCTTGAGAGGGAATACCTTTGACCACTTCCTCCCTGAGTTCGATAAACCTTGGGTGATCCACTTAAGGGAAAACTTGCTGTTGTTCTACAAACCTCTGCACTTGGAGGCCCAACAACTGTATACAAGAATAGAAGTGCGTAGACATCACTTCTCCATGGTCAGTATGGATTTCATTTTCTTTGGGTTCGCCTCGATCCCTCTCACGGAGATAAGATACCTGAGTAATTGCCCAGATGGTACGCAGAAGGCGCATTTGTCCGGATTGAGCTTGATCCGGTAGCGGTCGAGGTTAGTGAAGGTTTCGCGCAAATCATCGATTAGTGAGGCTTCCTCTTTGGTCTTGATCACTATGTCATCAACAAAGACTTGGATGTTGCGACCAAGTTGGTTCTTGAGGCAAGCCTGCATGCACCGTTGGTAGGTGGCTCATGCGTTCTTCAGCCCGAAGGCCATTGTGTTGTAGCAGAACACACCAAAAGGCGTTGTAAACGCTGTTTTTTCTTGATCTTCCACCTTCATTCGAATCTGGTTGTAGCCTGAGTAGGCGTCGAGGAAGTAGAGGCGCTCACATCCCGTTGTGGAGTCGATGATCTGGTCGATTCGCGGTAGCAGGAAGTGGTCCTTTGGGCAGTGCTTATTCAGAGAGGTGAAGTCCACGCACATCCGCAGGATATCCGTGTCCTTTTTTGGTACTAGCACCGTGTTGGCGAGCCAAGTGCTTTCCTTGATCTTGCGTATGAATTTGGTGTCGAGGAGTCTGTTGATCTCCATTCTGAATGCCTTTGCTCTTGGTTCAGACAGTCGCCGAATTGTTTGTTTGACTGGCCTTGCGTCTCGGTTGACATTGAGTGCGTGCTCGGCGAATTCCCTGGGGACTCCTGGCATGTCTGCTGGACACCAGGCGAAGATTTCCCAGTGCTCACGGAGGAATTCGAGTTTTGGGCGATGAGGGCCGTCTTGGCGGGATCTGATGGGTGGACCTGAACTTTCTTCGTGTGCACCGATAAGTCAAAAGATAGGTCGGGTGAACTTGGCTGGCTCAGGGGAAGCAGACTATTGTCTGTCGACTCCTTTAGTCTTGCAAGTTCTTCCTGCATGCCAAAAGACTGGGAAATTCTATTGAATTCCCTATCGCAACTGTCGGACCTCTCGAAGATCCCATTGATTGTGATGACGCCATTAGGGCCTAGCATTTTCATCTGCAGATAGGCGTAGTGCGGCACTGCCATGAACCTAGTGAATGCGACACATCCGAGGATGCAGTGGTACTGTGAGGGCCAGTAGACGACTTCCAAGTCGATGCGCTCGTGTCGAAGATAACGTCGAGGTTGATTTTTCCAAGGGGATACACGCCCTTGCCTGGTACGATGCCATGGAATGTTGTGTCTGGGGCCTCTAAGCAAGTCAGAGGGATCCTCATTGCTCGCAAGCTACTCGCGAACATAAGGTTGATGCCGCTTCCGCCGTCCATGAAGACGCAGCTCATGTCGAAGCCTCCAATTTGTGCCTCGAGTACGAGGGGATAGTGGCCTGGATGAGGTACTTGGCGCAGATGGTCGCGCTTGTCGAAGGTGATGCAGGACTCGCTTCCACTAAGGTACTTAGTGGTAGATGGTGGCGAGTTTTTCGCCAGATTGACTTGGCGAGTGATGGACTTTTGCACCCGGTTGGAGGGGCGACCCTTTTGGATCATCATGGTGCCCATGGCTCGCGGGTACGGCTCGCCTCCGTGATGCTGGTCGGTGCGGCTGCATTTGGCGGTGGTCCAGGTGGTGGTGGAGGAGCTCCATGTGCCACAACGCCTGGGGCGGCTCCGTAGCCCCTGTTGACTGCGTCGCGATTCATCCGAGCCAGGACTTCATGGAGTTTGAGGAACTTGTGGCAGTCTTTGTGGAGATGGCTGGATTTCTTTTTGCCGTCATGCTTGTCGATGTAGAAGTGTACGGTGCATGGCCCGGACAGCTTGTCTTCAACGGACGCGGCGGGTGCTTCATCACGAGTGCGGCGCTGCCATACTTGCGTGGCTTTCCCGGAGTCACGGTATCCACCGCTGTGGTAGCCGCTGTTGTGGTTGTCGTCGCGCCTGTCGGCGTAGCCGGCTGCGACCATGTTGACGTCGTCGCGGTCATCGTAGATGCGCATTCGCCATTTGCTTCGGCGGTCGCACCTGCGCTCGAGTTCTGCTTCCTTGTCGGAGTGAACACGATTCTTCACCGAATCTTCTCCGTCAGCCCACCGATTCGCGATTTCCATCAGGTGGTCGATGGTCTTGGGCTTTAAGCGGCCCAGCTCCTCCCTGAGCTCTATGCAGCGAACGCCGCCGTTGAATGTGTCGATTGTGCGGTCCTCCGAGATATTTTCTATGGAGTTCCTGATGATGGACCACCTCTGGATGTACCAGGATAGTGATTCGCCCGATCTTTGCTAGCAGCACCTCAGCTCTTTGATTGACGCGGGCCTTTTGTAGGTTCCCTTGAAGTTGCGTACAAAGCTGTAAACCAGCTCTTCCCACCTGCGATGGATCCACGTGGTAGGTTGTTGAGCCATGCTCGGGCGGCGCCATGTAGCTATAGCTGCAGGCACTGCATAGCCGTACTTCGACTTCCGCCGTGGAGCCTGACGGAGGAGATGTGGTCCTCCAACCAGATTTTTGGGTCCTGCATACCGTCAAACTTTGGGTTCTCTGATGGGAGCTTAAACCCCTTGGGCATTCGCTTTTGCCTGATGGCCCTGTTGAAGCATCTAGCGCCACAGAGCTCCACATCCTCGTCTTATGAGTCAGTCGATTGGGCACGCCGCGCCCTTGACTTGTTGATCTTGCGTTGTGTGATGTCGTCACGTGCGTCGTAGTCGTGGTCATGTCGCCATGAGTGGCGGCATCGAGACAAATCATGACTATCATCGCTGGATGAGGGCGAGGAGTAGCGCTCTGCCAGGGCCTTGTGTTTCTTCGGCTCCGGTGTTGGCTCCTTGTCAAGGGCAGCCTTGATTAACCCCAAGCCTGCGATCGTAGATCGGTGCATGGTGGCCCGAGGGTCTCTAGCTGGCGGTTGGTTGTTGAGGAGGTACATGGTGGTCGCCGTTACCGCAGCTTGTGGCATTTTTGGTAGCACGTTGCCACGCGAATCCACCGTCATGGAGCCGAAGTCGAGGTCCTTTGTGGCTTCTACACGCTCTTTCTCAGTGAGGTGGGCTAGTCGAGATCGCCTCTTGTTAGCGAGGTACTCGTTGCACTTGGAGGAGGATCCTCTATGGGAGGAGAGCCCAACTCGTCGGAGGCTCGACTCGTCTGCCGCCTTTTTGCGCGCCTCGAGTTGCACGATTGTTTGCACTTGGCGCTTGAATTCCTCCTTCATGATCCAATGGTAGCCCATCAGCAGTTCTTGCGGGGAGCCAAAGGGTAGAGGGTTGCCCCGGAGGGCATCACGGCAGTGAGCCCACTCGAGTTGGTTGAGCCTGATCACGACGCGTTCGCCAGTCTGCTCGTTTATTATAGTTGAAGGTTCGACTACCCCTCCGTTTTTGATGGGGACGCCGTTTGGCGGTGGTCCGCCATTTCGCGGTGGTCCGCCATTGGGTATGACGCCATTTGGCGGATCAACTCCGTGGACACAGGTGGCCGGGTTGTCATGATTGGCAGAGGAGTCGCCCACGTTGATGACGGCACACATGAAGTGGTTGGGGAAGCTGCTGCTCCCACAACTTTCAGATCCAGAACCGTAGGCTCCATCTTCAGTTGCCAGATTGCCCAGATCGGATTCGCAACTGCTGTCTATGTCTATATTCTCGACTATTGTCGAGGCATTGAGTTCGCTGAGGGTGCCGATCGGCGGACGAAACCACGATGCTGCAGTAATCGATGGTATCGTCGGCTGGTCAGGCATGCGAAGTGTGCCCATCTAACCAAGTTGGAAGCGGAAGCTCCCGATCGCCAAGCTGGTCCCATCGCCCACGGACTCGAAAGCCGGGCGAGTGGCTGGCGTGTGGACGGTGAAGTTGAACGCGACGAAGAGCTGGCGGATCTCCGCTGTTGCGGAGTTGTAGATCACAGTTGATGGGGCCGAAGAAGCTGCAACATCAGCACTCCCAATTCCAACAGACGGCGCCACTTGACGAGGGTTTAACTCATCACTGCCCATTCTTATGGACTTGGGTTTTGGAGAAGGAGGGAGCGCTGGAGACATCTATCGGCTAGCAAACAAGCACACAGGGGACTCAAAGATTTACCTAGGTTCATGCCTCGTAGAGGTCCCTACTTCTGCTTGTCTGCTCGTGGAATTATTGAGGGAATCGAGGATTACAATGGTGCGCTGATGCAATCTTGCGAGGGTTGTGGAAACTAGGGTTGCGTGTGTACTCCTCGCCGCCCCCTCCTGGCCTTTATATAGATATGCTAGGTCTCGGGTAGCAGGTCGAGTCGGTTATAGGTTAGGGTTTTTCCCTTTGAACTTTCTATCTTTAACTTCTTCTTGTTCTTCAAGCAATCAAGAGTCCATAGGCTACTCGAGTTCTCTATTTAGGCCTTGGCGACACCGTGGGCTTCCGCTGTATTCAGGCCATATATACCAAGCTCGAGTACCTGTAGGGTATACCCATGTCACCAGGTTATAGTTATCATTTAGAGTTAGAGATCGAAATTAGCAAACACTCGGTTGAAATACAAAGGAACATCTAAAGATTCGTTGAAACAACACCATAAGAGTTATGGCATGTTTGAGTTTCTAGAGGTTTCGATATTTCGAAATCGTGACGAATGAACAAGTTTTGGTAGCGTATTCTTAGGAAACTATGAATACATGTTCAACAAGGGGCAAACCTGTTGTTGTCCAAAGTTGATGTGTCTTGATGAAGATAAAGGTGGAAGAAAGTAAAAGTTCAAAACAAGGTATTTAACCTTACCTCCTAATTGTTGAGGGGCCACAGCGGAATTTGTTTTGTGAAACTGAACTCTTCAAATAGTTATATTCTGCAAGTTTGCGGAATTGTATTATTGATTCACTTCTCATGTTATTTGAACAAGACATACCTACAAACTACAAAGAAGCGTGATGGACCTAAGTACGAGAAATGACTAGGAGTCATAAAATCCTATATTAAGTTACATTTAAGATTGCAAAGTAATATGTTACTTGATCTTATTAAGTAAAGAAGTTTACTTGATATTTCTAAATGACTTGAAAGTCATAAGATGGAAATGAAACTTAATAGAGACGTAAAGCTCGATTTGTCACAAAGTATGGACAAATTCAAGGAGTTGACTACAATGTAGCGATGCTTGAGTCTATTGGATTTACACCAGCAATATATGGATATTGGAATCTCGTAGCTGGAATTCTCAATTTGATGATGATCAAAGAATTTTGGAATGTCCAAGGTTATCGAGAGGTCCTGCATTTGAGTGGGAGATGATTAGCTTGCCCAAATCTTAATATGTAAGAGACATATTTTGAGTGGGAGCTAAGTAGCTTGGCCAAATATTAATATGTAGTATACATATTTTGAGTGGGAGCTAAGTGAAATCCCTGGATCTCAAATATGGAAGTGCGAGCGTGAAATCATTTTAGGATATGTGGATGACATAAGTGAATGATGTGATTGGTATTAATAACATTTTAAGTAGATAAATTGGGATGAAGTTGAAGTTATTAAAAAATGAGATCTATCGAGATAGATTGGTGAGTTTAATAAACAATGAATGTGGAATGCTTCTTGGACTTGATTCTAAAGATGTTCAGAATGTCCTAAGCAATATTCTGAAGATGTTCAGAATGGAACAAGGTAAGAAAGAAGTTCTTACTATATGAAGCATTGTATTGGTATTACAATGATGGTTAAAAGGGAAGAAAGAGATGTGTTGCATCTCCCATGCCTCAGTCATAGGTTCTTCCATATTGTATACTCGACGTTCTAGAGCGAGCTTAGATGGTTATCAAGTACCACTCCGTGACTGGATGATTGAAAAGGTGCCTCTCAGGTTTCCCAAAGGGGCGCGTAGAGGAGTACATATCAAGACCAGGATTTTGCCAATCCATGTAATGGACAGATACATTTGCGGCCATCTCGGTGACGTTGCATTAATGAAGCTTCCAAGCGTGTGACTGGGTCACGGAATGCAATGATACAGAAACGAGAAACCAAGTTCATCGGTAACGAGATCGAACGAAGGTATGGAGATACCGTAGATCAAATCTCGGGTGAACTAGGTATCAAGTGGCAAAGGGAATGGGAAACGACTGTTTACGGTTCAAACGACATTATCATCATGGAATACATAGAGGTCATTATGGCCATCCCGGTCCCGCTATTGATCATTGATGGTGATCATGTATGTGCCATTCCCGAGCCGTGGGGAAATACACTTAAGGGTACGATGATCTAGAGATCCTCTGTAAGTTGGAATCACCATATGAAAGAGAAAAGGAAACCGGAAAAGCTCCATGAGAGAACCGGAATCGTTCCGGGAAAGTTCTAAAGTCATTCGGAGGAAATCGAAAGGGAACCGAAAGGTGTTTTAGATAAATTGGATTTTGTGATATGTATTTACATATTAATTCATGTAATTAATATTAAATATAATATCAAAATCTAATTTGAAGGAGTATTCCATTAATGGGCCAAACTTCCTAGGCAAAAGGCCCCATGAGGGAAAACCAAAGGAGGGAAGGGCCAAAGGGCCAAGGCCTTGGCGCCTCAAGGGGGCCCACTAGGCTAGCCTAGGGCTATGCACGGGGTGGGCCCACAACTGGCCGGCTGGCCCATGAGGCCCATGGCGCCTCCCCCTCTACCTTGATTAGTCCCACGTGGGAAACCCAAAGGGGAGGGCACACCTCCCTCCCCCTATATAAAGGGGTGCCCATGGGTGGGATTTGACACACCAATATTTGGAGAAGTCCTTTGGTTGACTCTCTCCTTCCCTCTCTCTCTCGTCTCCATCGTTGGCATGGTCCCAACTAAGGATTGTCCATGCAAGAGAAACCGCACCTACAGCACGCCGTTGCGCTGCAGGGATTCCAAGCCGGAGATCTACTTCCGCACTCCCGGCAGGGATCAAGGAGTCAGAGGTCGTCATCATACACCGTATGTATATGAAACCACGAGGGGCCTCACTTGAGGCACCTTGGATGTCGTGAGATGGAGTTGCTACACGATGAAGAAGGAGCAAGGGGTGACCTGCGAGGAGCTTCGCGACCTTGAGGTCGGCAATGAGTTTGACTACTTGAACCATGTTCCCCTCGAAACGTTAACCACGTACGGTCTACAAGTGTATGTATTCTGTACGCTCGGCTATTACCGCATTACTACATAGATAGATCTTGGGCAGTTTAGGAGGTTCCAACGTAGGATTTTTTGTTTTCTGCTGCGGAACACTTCAGTAAGGTGGTAGTCGCACAGGATATATCCCTTGTGAACGTCATGCTTGTTGAGACCTTTGGTTATAATTTACTTTCAGTTCATGCACTTGGAAAGATGGACTTTTCCATCTTTATTGATGATGATATTGTGGTACTCTTGTGGAGCAAGACTCTAAAGGTCGCTTTCGTTGGGTATGTTGAGAATGACATGTATGTGGTAGAATTTTTTGGGAAAACCACTACAAGCTCAATATGCTTATTCAGAAAGGCCGATGTGGGTTGGTTATGGCATCACCGATTAGCCCATGTAAATATGAGAACTTTGCAAAGTCTTCAGAAGGGTGGCCATATTGTGGGACTAAATGACAATGTTTGTTTTGCCAATGATCATGTTTGGAGGGCATGTGTTGAAGGAAATATGCATGATTCTCCCCATCGAAAGACTACCAAGATCAAGTCCAATAGGATCCTCGAGCTCCTTCATGTGGATCTCTTTGGTCCTCCATCTCATTTAAGTCTTGGTGGGAAGAAATATTTCTTGGTGATTGTTGATGACTATTCAAGATATACATGGGTTTATTTCTTCAAGTTGAAGAGTGAAACTCAACAAACCATCATCGACTTCGCCAACCTTATTCAATGTCAACGCAATGTTCCCATCTTGGTAAAATGAAGTGACAATGGCTCAGAGTTTAAGAACTACACATCGAATGGGTTTCTTAGTGAAGAGGGGATTCAACATCAATATTCCTCTGCGTACACCCCTCAACAAAATGGTGTTGCTGAGAAGAAGAACCGGACTTTGATGGATATGGCTAGGTCCATGTTTCATGGAGTTTAAGTCTCCATACAACTTTTGGGCCGAGGCCATCTCCACCGCTTGTCACTCATCCAACCGGCTCTACCTCCGCAAGTTGTTGAAAAAGACTCCATATAAAATTGTTACCGGTAACAAGCCCAATATCTCCTACTTCCGGGTGTTTGTTTGTAAGTGTTTCTGTCTCATAAAAGGAGTTTGTTTGTCTAAATTTCAGTCTAGACAATTGAGGGTATATTTGTTGGTTACAGTGCCGAATCCCACACTTATAGAATCTATAATAAAACCACTCGGTGTGTTATAGAATCTAGTAGTGTGGTATTCGAACAAAATGATGGCTCCCAAGTGGGGAAAGTTGATGTTTGTGATGTAGATGATGAAATGCCTCAAGACGCCATAAGAAGAATGGGTGTGGGATTCTTCTGCCCCGTTGAGGAACCCCTTGTGGTGGCTCGAGAAGAACTATGCTCTACTCAACTAAAGCCCTCATCTTCACAATATCAACAAGATCCGTCACTTTAAGAAAATGATGCACCTAGCCAAGAACAAAATGAGGACCCTCCTCATAGTGATCAAGCTGAAAATGCGGTTCAAGAAATATAAAGTGGAATCAGCCTTGATCATGACCAAGATCATCAAGAGTCCCATGTTGAAGAAGATACATCCAGTGGTGATCAAGGTCAAGTTAAAGGTCAAGACGGGGACCAAAATTACCATGATGATCAAGATCCTCCTCTAAGAAACAACAAGGAGATCGAGGCCCGTCGTGAACCTAGAGTGGAAAGAAATCTGAGATTGTGAGAACACATTCTAGACAAGGTTTTTGGTGATATCCGGATTGTTTGGAAGCCATGCATTAAGAACTCAACAACTTCAAGCGCAATAAGGTTTGGAGGTTAGTAGAGAAGCCCAAAGAGTGCTGCAATGTTATAGGCACTGAATAGATATTCAAGAACACACAAGGAGAATAGCGTTGTTGTGAGGAACAAGACAAGATTGGTAGCTCAAGGATTCTCCCAAGTTGAAGGCATTCTTTTTGGTGAAACATATGCTCCCATGGCTTTCCATGAGTCCATCTGTATCCTTCTTGCATATGCATATCATCATAATTTTAAATTGCAACAAATGGTTGTGAAAAGTGCTTTTCTTAATGGTCCTTTGCATGTGTTGGTTTATGTTAAGTAATCCCCGGTTTTTGAGGACCCCAACTTCCCTAACCATGTCTATAAATTCGATAAGGCGCTCTATGGTCTTAAACAAGCACCTTGTGCATGGTATGAGCACCTTAGAGAGTTTTTGTTACACAGTGGGTTTGAGGTTGGGAAAATCGGTCCCACTCTTTTTACTAAGAAGGTTAATGGGGAGCTTTTCATTTGCCAACTCTATGTGGATGAAATTATATTTGGGTCTACTAACAAAGCTTTTAATGATGAATTTTCAAAGCTTATGACCGATAGCTTTGAGATTTCTATGATGGAAGAGATGAGGTTCTTTCTTGGTTTTGAGATCAAGCAGTTATTTGGAGGAACCTTCATCAATCAAGCCAAATATATCCAAGACATGCTCAAGAGGTTCAAGATGAAGGATCTAAATGGGGTTTCTACACCTATGCAAACCAAAATTCCTCTTGAGCTAAATCCCAATGGTAAAGATGTGGATCAAAAGGTATACCGGTCCATGATTGGTTCTTTTCTTTAACTTTGTGTGGCTAGACTTGATATTGTTTTGACTGTACGAGTGTGTGCAAGGTATCAAGCGGCTCCTAAAGAAATCCACTTGGTGGCGGTCAAGAGAATTTTTCGATATTTAGTTCATAGACCAAACTATGGTTTTATCCAAAAAGCTCAAGTTTCTCTCTTTGTGGGTACACGGACTCGGATTGGACTGGTGATAAAGATGATAGGAAATCAACCTCCGGGGCATGCCAATTCCTTGGTAGGTCCTTGGTGTGTTGGTCTTCTAAGAAGCAAAATTGTTTATCTCTCTCCACCGCCAAAACTGAGTACATGGTAGTCGCAAGTGGATGCACTCAATTATTATGGATGAGGCAAAATTTAAAGGAATACGGTGTCACTTATGACAAAGTGCCTCTTTTGTTCGATAATGAAAGTGCTATCAATATCTACAACCTAGTGCAACATACAATAACCAAGCATATTGACATTTGGAATCACTTCATTAGAGATTATGTTGCTCGTGGAGATATTGATCTACTGTATGTAGGCACGAAGGATCAACTCGCAGATATATTCATGAAGCCTCTTAATGAAGCAAGATTTTGCTATTGGAGAAATGAGCTAAATATCATAGATTCGAGGAGCTCTTGACCACTTTGCATACTCACCTATATCTTGATACTTTATTTGGTTTAGGTGTGGGCATGGAGATAGGGGAGTGCGGTCCTAATCAATTGGGCTATACCTCCCCCAATAATGCCAACATCAAGTAATTCAATTCTCTTTATATCATTTAGTGATATGTGAGCTTTATTGATGAGTTGTGGCTATGAACCCAAGATACATGTTCGTAGTGTCATGCCACACACTCTTACATGGCGGCCTCAACCACCGCCCTCTTTTTTGAAGAGTTGGTTGTTCAAATATTGTTGCAGTTAATTTGGCATTTATTTGGATTTGCCTTGTTTTTTGAGTCTATCCTTAGTAGTTTCTCCATCCTAGACCTGTTCCAACCCCAAAACCTGCTCATTTTGCCACACATTTGTCCAACAAACTTGTCCTGGTGTTTTTGGTCGAAGGAGGGCAGACAATCAACCATGTAGAAACCGGAATATCCGGCTTGCCTAGACTCTCCACTGTGTACACCCGAACTATCCGGCAGGCCCGGACAGTCCGGCGTGTGCGCCTGAACTGTCTAGCCTAAACAGTTCCAAAATTGGGATTTAGGAGCCAGGGAGAAGAGAACGGTTCAGTCCTTCTTCCTCCCCCCGACTGCTCTTCCTCCCAACCTGATGCCCCTCCTCCAAGGACGCCACCGGGAAGGCCACTCCGGCCTAGATCCATCTGCTGCTGCCGGCAATTGCCTCCCATCCACCGTTGGGCCCTCTTCCCCACCGGTGGACCTCATCATGTTTGCTGGCGCATGCCTCTCTGTCTCTCCTTCTCTTGGGAAACCTTATATGATTTGTTGAAGGCTAGTCTATGCTAGAATCGATGATTCTATTCCCCTAGCATGTAGTGTACCCCTTGTAGTCATCTTAGAAATGTCGATCTGTTCTGATTGATCTTCCTTGCACTGCCCAGGAAACACCAAGGTTTCCAGCTAGAGTCTCTGGCAGGTACGCATCGGATATTCCGGTCCAGCCGGAATATCCAGTGTGTACACACCAGAATGTCCGGTCCTAGAGGAGTCACCGGGGTATTTTTCCCGGACAGTCCGGAAAAAATTAGTCGGCTCAGTTATGTTTTCCTTCGATTGATGTTACCTATTTGGAAACTCCTGGACAAATGTGCTCACCCCTATGCTACCTCCCCCCTCTAATTTCATAGGTGGTTCTCGTCCTTGCCAGTCTTGTGCAAGTCAAAAGGCTCGTCCTCGCATGTTCCAATATGATGAAGACCATGATATTCATGTTGATCCATCTATAGTCAGGAAGTTAGCTCATGAGCATGCAGTAGCAAAGCAAGAGAAGATCAGGCGACTGAAAAGGGATGAAGCCAAGCACATCAAGTTTGAATCATTGACTACCTTTAAAGGGATGAGCACCGAGGAGTTTGTGGAGATGCGGATTCAGCCATTCTATGCTCAGTCTCACACCCCCCCTGATGATCATTTTTGGAGGAATGAGTAGTTGCTTCTTTCAACAAGGTGATGAGTACCTTCAAGACTCCTATGGTTCCCATGCAGTGGTTAGATCTAGAGAAGTTATGGGGTTTCTCTTATTTTGATGTCGCTCTATGGGTAACCGATAAGATGGCGCTGCACACCATATTTCAAGCACAGGAAGACTACAACACTAACTTGGTCCAGCAGTTCTATGCCACAGTGGTGTTTGGTGATTAAGTGGACAGTCCTCTTGAGTGGATGTCATGCAACACAAGGTGTTGTTCCAGCGTGTTGCAATTTGCAGGAATCCTTGGTTTGCCTTTCAACCCTAGTGCTCCCAATGGTGCAAGGATGCATGTTCATCGTCAGGCTTATGACAAGAATAAGTTGGCTCCTATTTATTCTCAAAATGGTGTGGTTGGCCAAACCACCAACATAAAACTCCTCTACAACATTCTGCTTTGCATGTTCCGCCACACTCCTACTCCCAAGGCAAGCAACAAGGACAAGATGAGAGGTGCTGAAATCAACCTCATGGCTCATGCTCACTCAGTTCAAGCTCCTTGTCCAAACCATGAAGGTGGTGCTACTGATGGCATGGACTTCATCTACCAGGATATGTACAAGTGCATTATGGACAAGAAGTGTCCTCTCTATTCCCCTTATGTGATGAAGCTCATCCTTTCTCAAGCTCCTCCAACTCCTTTGCTCAACTCCGACCTCATGAGGCACAAGACTACCAAGATTTAGATAAAGGAGGCTCCTTCCTCCAAGGCACCCAGTGGCTATCCCTCGTCCCATGATATCTTTGAGCACGAGGATGAAGATGATAGTGATGATGAGTTTGAGGAAGTGCGGGAAGTTGTGTCACACGGCCCTCGCATGAATCATGCTAGCAATGCATACCTTTTTGACACCACTCGAGTAGAAGTGCATCAAAAGGTGAATAAAGCTTTTTGGTGGAAGAAGTTACTCTTGTGTCAGAACATCGATATCTGCCATTATCAGTATGATGCCTACAAGGCCAACAGAAATGTCATGAAGGAGCTCAAGAGGATCAGCCAGCCCATGGACATTGACTCCTCCCAGTAGGTTTCACATGGTACACTCTCTTATGGTCACTGGAGCCAGGGCCATGTGGATTGGTCTTTTTTTGAGGATGTGCCCTCCTCTTCTCGCCCTCATGGCAAGGAGACTACTCCAGACGATGACGAGGATGGGGATGAGGGTGAGGACAAAGATGAGGATGAGGATGTCAACAAGGACGATGAGGATGACGAGGACTTCAGTGGATATATTCAGTTTGGGACAGATTTGTATTGATCTTTTCCCTTTTTGGCATCTCGATGCCAAAAGGGGGAGAAGTAGCCCCATATTAGCATGCTACCGGGTATTTGCGTGGGTACACAAGCTTCTCGTTCATTCGATTTTCCTCTTTGAAGCTTGTGTCTTTATTTTATATGTATGTGCACTATGTTGTGTTGAACTCCTTGTGTGTGGTAATACATTCTTATTAAAGACTATGTTATGCCTATGATGTTTTAGTCTAGTCTTTATCCTAGTATCTTGTCTACCCTCATAAATTTATAAACTCTAGAGTGGGTGTTGATCGTAGTTAGTGTGATCTTGTATTCAAATGCAAACTTAAAATGGTCACACATCTAGGGGGAGCCTCTCTATTGTTTATAAATTATTTGTTGCTATGCTTATTGCTTATCATCTATGCAAATCCTTGGGTTGTCGTCAAACATCAAAACGGGGGAGATTAAAAGGGCATTTTTGCCCTTCATATGTTTTGATGTTTGTCGACAACACTAGGAAAGTATAATCGTGTGTTAAAGTGTTTCAGTGCATAATTATCTTGTCATCGTACTATTATATTGTTGCCCCCTCAAAGTAAAAAGAGGGTTCTAGGTGATTTGTTTTAAAGAGGATTCCAGGATTTATATGTGTGCAAAACTGAGTTTTGCCGGACTATCCGGCTATTTCCGGTTAGAGTATCCGGCCCAGCCGGAATGTCTGGTTGGTGCTAGCCAGAGTGTTTGGCCTGGGATTTCCTCGAGTTTTCGCTAGGAGGCTGTTTCCATTCTGATGCCCATATTGGAGTCCACCTAGACTGCTGCCGGATTCTTTGTAGATACTATGGCAGACCTGAATCTTGGGGGTGGCACGGCCAGAGTGTCCGGTGGGTTTCAGCCGGACACTCTGGGTTAAGTGACTCCAACGGCTACATTTCCTGGGGCCCTATATAAAGGCCCCGTATTCTACCTTGGACAGCTGATCGTCCCCAACCTCAAGAACCCTAGAAGCTGAGCCACCAAATCTTCAAGATCTCCTCACTCAACCATCCAAAGTTGTTTATCTTTGGGGAATCGAAGGAGGAGACACCGATCTACATCTTCACCAAAGCGATTTGCATTTCCCCCTAATTCACTTGAGGGTGTCTTTATTCTAGTGTTTCTTAGGAAACCCTAGGTGATGTTTTCAGTTCTAACTTTCTTATTGTCATTGTGGCAGCTAGCCTTGTACTTGGAAGCCTCCATTCCTTTGTGGAAGTTGCTCCAAGCTTGTTGTAAAGGCATCGGTTCCCTCCTCGACAGGTGTAATACCTCGGACCCTACGCTCTAAGTTCAAGCCTAGATGAACCAAAAGTGGATAAGGGATTTACAGTGGGTCCCAGGCCACCCACGTGTAGGCCCGTCGACCGCCCTATCCACTTCAAAGAACATCGGGACAAGAGCGAGCGGCGTAGTCGTCCGGAAAAGAGATCAAATATATACACAAGTGAGTATGTATGCAAGCTACCTTACAACAGTTCTAAGAGCCATACCATCTAAAAGAACTAGAAATATTGCAACGCCATACGGCAAGATCCAAAAGAAGTTCACAAGCCCACATATAGTTTGGATGGTGGAATTATGGGGTGGTGACAAAGAAAGGTGGTGGAGTTAAAAGAGAGATGCCCCCAACTCAACTTGGGCATGAGCAATTCATCAAGAAGCAAATACATTTTATTAAGAACCAACTACAATTGATAAATGCATATGAGGCAAAAAAACCAAATGAAAAGGGTTTTATATGATGCTCAAATGCAATGTGGCATGATGACATGAGCATGATATAATTATGATGCAACAATTATATGTAGGAAGGTAGCATTTTATTATTAGACCATGTAGCATTACAGATGTTAGACAGATGGGATGCTACAACTCTCCCCCACTAAACAGGAATCTCGCCCCGAGATTCTAGGAAGAAGAAGACACGAAGAGGGTAGCATACTTGGCACGGAGCTCATCCTCGCGTTCCCAAGTGGCTTCATCAACGGAATGGTGCAACCACTGCACCTTGCAGAACTTGATAGACTTGTTGCGAGTCTTTCTTTCTGCAACTTCTAGGATTTTTGTGGCGTGTTCTTGATAAGACAAATCTTCTTGGAGATTGATGAGCTCATGGTCCACGATCCCGCCAGGATCCTTGAAGCACTTCTTGAGTTGAGAGATATGAAAACATCATGGACCTTGAGTTTTTTAGGGAGCTCAAGAGCATAAGCGACTTCTCCTCTTCTTCCACGAACTTTGAAAGGACCGATGTATCTAGGAGTCAGATTCCCTTCGATACCAAACCGGTGCGTGCCTCTCATGGGAGTGACACGAAGGTAAACGAGATCACTAGGGACATACTCCATGTCTGTGTGCTTTCTGTCATAGTTGCTCTTCTGGCGACTTTGAGCAACCTTCAGGTTTTCGAGAATGATGTGAACCTTCTCCTCTGCTTGAGTTACAATGTCGGGGCCAAATAATGTTCTTTCACCTGCACCCGACCAACCAATCGGACTTCTGCATTTGCAGCCATAGAGAACCTCAAATGGTGCCATCTTTAGACTCTTCTGGAAGCTATTGTTGTAAGAGAACTCAGCATAAGGAAGGCATTCTTCCCACTTCATGCCGAAAGAGATGACGCAAGCACGGAGCATATCTTCCAGAATCTGATTGATCCTTAGAACTTTCCCTTGTGACTGAGGGTGCTAAGCTATGCTGAAGTTCAACTTTGTTCCCAAAGCATTTTGGAAACTTCCCCAGAACTTGGAAGTGAAGATGCTTCCACGGTCTGAGCTAATTTCAAGAGGAACCCCATACAGAGAGACAATTCTGTTGATATAGAGCTCAGCCAACTGAATTGCCAAAATTTTTCCCTTGACGGGGAAGAAGTGAGCCACTTTAGAAAGCCTACCGATAACAACAAAGATTGCATTGTTGCCTTTCGGCGACCTTGGAAACCCAGTTATGAAGTCCATCTCTACTTTCTCCCATTTCCATTCCGGAGGCTTCAATGGCTATAGAAGACCGGAAGGTTTCTGATGGACAGCTTTAAATCTGCGGCAGACATCGCACTCGGAGACATACTTGGCATAGTCATGTTTCAATCCCGGCCACCAATACTGTGTTTTCAGGTCCATGTACATCTTTGTGCTGCCAGGGTGGATAGAAAGAAGAGAGTCATGGGCTTCCTTGAGTACTTGCTCTCTTAAGCAGGGAAGTTCTGGAACAATCATCTGATGATCATAGAAAAGAGTGCCCTGATCATCCAAGTGGTAAGACTCATACTTAGGATTCTGAGACTTGATGGCGAACTATTTGTAGAAAGGATCATCAAACTAAGTTGAGCGAATATTTTCTTCCAAGGAAGGAGTAGCTACCAAGTTGGTAAGATAGCCATGGGGTATAAGCTCAAGGTTGAGTTGACGGAATTCCTCGCACAAGAGAGGTTGTTGTTCTTCCACCATGAGGTTGTTGACATAAGATTTTCGGCTGAGAGCATCGGCCATGACATTAGCTTTGCCAGGAGTGTAGTTGATGGTGAGATCGAAGTCATTAATTGCTTCAATTCACCTCCTCTGACGAAGGTTGAGATCAGGTTGTGTGAAGATGTACTTCAGACTCTTGTGATCAGAAAAGATCTCACAACGGTTCCCAAGCAAGTAATGTCTCCATACTTTCAAAGCAAAGACAACTGCTGCGAGTTCGAGGTCATGTGTAGGATAGTTGATCTCATGCGTCTTCAACTGACGAGAGGCATAAGAAACAACTTGTTTGTGTTGCAAGAGGACCGCGCCTAGTCCTTGGAGGGAGGCATCACAAAAGATTTCAAAAGGTTTTGATGTATCAGGAGGAATCAAGACAGGTGTGGAGGTGAGCTTCTCTTTGAGAGTTTCAAAGCTTGCTTGACATGCTGGTGACCAAAGAAATTTCTTGCCTTTCTTGAGGAGATCGGTAAGAGGCTTCGCAATCTTCGAGAAGTTCTGAACGAAGCAACGGCAATAACTTGCCAAACCAAGGAAACTCCGGACTTCTTTGACATTTTCGGGTGGAAGCCACTCAACAATTGTCCGAACAGTTTCTGGGTTGACGGCAATGCCCTTAGCAAAGATGACGTGACCAAGATAGGTGACTTGTGGTAGCCAGAACTCACACTTTGAGAACTTTGCATAAAGGCGGTTCTCACGAAGCTTGTTTAGGACACACCGAAGGTATTCTTCATGTTCTTCTTTTGACTTAGAATAGACTAGAATGTCATCCAGATAGACCACGACTAACTTATCAAGATACTCCATGAAAACCGAGTTCATAAGCCTCGAGAAGGTGGCAGGTGCGTTGGTGAGACCGAAGGACATGACCGTGTACTCGTACAGGCCATAGCGGGTGGTGAAAGCTGTTTTGGGAACATCTTCCTTGCGAATCTTGATTTGATGATATCCACTTCTCAAGTCAAGCTTAGAGAATACCACAGCTCCAGCTAGCTGATCGAAGAGATCATTAATCCGCGGAAGGGGATATTTGTTCTTGATGGTTTTAGCATTGAGAGCCCGATAGTCAACACAAAGTCTATCAGTGCGGTCTCCCTTCTTCACAATGATGGTTGGGCTACCCCAAGAAGAAGTGATGTGCTGAATGAAACCCAACTTTTCTTGTTCATCCAGCTGGCGTTTGAGTTCAGCCAACTCAGCAGGACCCATTTTATAAGGCCGCTTGGAGATAGGAGCGGTACCAGGTTCAAGCTCAATCACAAACTCGACCTCTCGGTCAGGAGGCATACCTGGTAACTCTTTAGGAAAAACATCTGGAAACTCACAGACCACCGGAACACTCTGAATAGCATTCAACGCATCATCATTCAGAGCAGCCAAAGAAAAGAGCTGGATTGCAGGATTAGACTTGGAGAATAGACTATATGGCCTTCAGGAATCTTTAGAGAAACCGAGCGTTCAGCATAATCAATCACGGCTGCATTTTCCATTAACCAATCCATGCCCAAGATGACATCAATGTCAGAGTTGCCAAGAATGATTAAGGAAGCCAGAAATGAAGAACCACCAATTTCAATTTGGTTTCCATGACTGATCTTGGAAGATAGCATTCTTGCCCCGGGAGAAAGAACCATCAACTGTTTGGGAAGAGAGTCCATAGATAACCCATTCTCATTAGCAAAACTTGTAGAGACAAAAGAATGTGATGCACTAGAATCAAATAAAACTCGTGCAGGGACTGAGTTAACGGGAAGCGTACACATCACAACTCCAGGTGCATGTTCAGCTTGAACCATGTTGATGTTGTTGGCGCGAGCAATAGTGGACCCGAGCTTGGTGTTGATGTTGAGAGCCCGTGGTGCAGGTGCGCGAGCCGCAATTGTCGAAGCAGGTCTTGGAGGGGGTGGAGGAAGAGCCTTGTTCATTGGACAGTTCCACTGTTGGTGTCCAAAGTTCCCACAAGTGTAACAAGCACCAAGCGGACGTGGAGCAGCGTAGCCAGGGACTCCGCCGGCGCTCTAGGGTAGTTGTGGTTGTAGACCCTAGGAGCAGCGTTGAAGGAGTTTGGTGGCCTTGCCGCGTAGCTTGGAGGTCTTGGTGGAGCCGGGAGTGGCGGTGCGGTATTAGGAACCCACACGCGGCGCTTAGAAGGAGCTGTCATAGGTGAAGAGCTTACTGTGTCACGACTGTGTTTCTTGGACTCCTCGAACACTTGCCTACTGGCTTCTTCCTATAGAGTTGTATGTTGGAGTTCCAGAAAAGACCCCGGCCTTGCATGAGTGATTGCATATTTGATAGATGCATTGAGCCCTTGCCTGAACCTCTTTTGTTTCTTCTTGTCATCAGAGATCTCATCACCACCATACCGAGAAAGATTCATGAAGTTTCTGATATAGGTGTCGACATTGGCATTGCCCTGCTTGAGGTTGAGAAACGCCTCCTTCATTCTCTCCATGACAATTTGTGACAGGTATTGCTCTTTGAAAGCCCCAGCGAACTGCTCCCAAGTAGGTTGAAAACCAAAGTGGTTTGCCTTCAGGAAATTCTCCCACCAGAGAGCTGCGTCTCCTTTCAGAAGGTGAATGGCGCATTTTACCCATTCTTGTTCAAGAACATCAGGAGTTATCAACAGCCTTGACATCTCACGAAGCCAGTCATCAGCATCCAGTGGCTGATCAGACACCTCAAAGTGGCGCGGGTTAAACTTCAGAAAGTCCTTGATGTCTCCTCGCTTGGGAGGTGGAGTTAGTGGGGCAAACTCATTCCTCCTAACACTTTCTTCAAAGCGTTGATTGTTCTATTGCATTGTGCCCAAGGCATTAGCAATGCTCGCCAACGCAGCTCCCAGTTCAGGTGGTATGTCATCCTCAGTACGGCGTGGTGGTTCCATCCTGTGATTGATATAAAACTCAAGTCAGTACCATAATGGAGAATAATAATAATCCAAAATAGTACCAAAATGGAATTACCCAAGATTAAAGGATACAAATTACTGAGGTGATATTAAAATATCAACAAAGTCCAAAGAACCTAGAAGATAGTAAGCATATCGCACACGACTGAACAAGGAGTGTGGTACACAAACTATCAAAGAAAAAATTCCGCAAATTTCGGCATTAAAATACCACTATATGCGCAAAACCACTTAACGAATCAAGATTGGTACTTCACCAATTCAATATACTAGAGCGAATGATAAAAGTAGTGGTATGGTCGCGACTCCATCCCGCACTCAAAGCATTACTCCGCACATGAATAAGTAAAACACATATCCCAACTCTCTTCCTTCTTAAGGCGAACCGAAAAGATTAGCAACTACGGAAACAAACACCCCTAAAAAGATAGCGTCGGATAACAAAGAGTAAGACAGATCGCGTCGGTTTACAACAAATCAGATAGATCGCGTCGGTTTAGAAAAGCCTGTCGGTATGGAATGTACCAACAATTGATAACCAAAAGGTAGATAGCGACAACAAGTTGGATGCAACAGATGGACAAAGAATTACCCACACACACACACACACACTCACACAACCTATGGTACTACGGAACCCAGAACACGTGAATCCTAGTTTGAATTTTTAGAAGAGGATTGAAAACGTTACACTTCCTTACCAGAAAAGGGTGGGTGGGTGGGTAAGAAGAAAAATAGAAGCAGTCCTACTCTCGCGTTTTGTTTTTCCCTAGTATACATAGCTACCAACATATTTGCTAGACTGACAACGACCATTTTTGGCTGAGACCCTGAAGGGCGGAATGGCTCTAAAACCAATTGTAATACCTCGGACCCTACGCTCTAAGTTCAAGCCTGGATGAACCAAAAGTGGATAAGGGATTTACAGCGGGCCCAGGCCACCCACGTGTAGGCCCGTCGACCGCCCTATCCACTTCAAAGAACATCGGGACAAGAGCGAGCGGTGTAGTCGTCCCGAAAAGAGATCACATACATACACAAGTGAGTATGTATGCAAGCTACCTTACAACAGTTCTTAGAGCCATACCATCTAAAAGAAATAGAAATATTGCAACGTCATACGGCAAGATACAAAAGAAGTGCAAAAGCCCACATATAGTTTGGATATTGGAATTATGGGGTGGTGACAAAGAAAGGTGGTGGAGTTAAAAGAGAGATGCCCCCAACTCAACTTGGGCATCAGAAATTCATCAAGAAGCAAATACATTTTATTAAGAACCAACTACAATTGATAAATGCATATGAGGCAAAAAAACCAAATGAAAAGGGTTTTATATGATGCTCAAATGCAATGTGGCATGATGACATGAGCATGATATAATTATGATGCAACAATTATATGTAGGAAGGTAGCATTTTATTATTAGACCATGTAGCATTACAGATGTTAGACAGATGGGATGCTACAACGGGTACCAATAGTGGAAAAGTGGAGTAGGCCATTTGTGGTGGAAGTTCACCGGAGAATAGGGTGAGGCCTTTGTGGCATGGTGTTCTTAGTACCGCCCACCCATCCAACGCAGACGTACTTCCCCTAAAAAGGAAGGAACTGTGGTGAATCAAATCCTATGTCCCCGCGTGCTTCACTCTTGGTTACCTCTTTCCTCGTATCGTTCCTGTACTTGCGTTGTGCTAGTTGCTAGATTATCATATAGGTAAATTCACCTTAGTTGCATATCTAGAGAATTTACTATTGTGTCAAGCCTAAATTGAAAAGCAAGTAAAATTTGGAGTAGCACCTATTCACCCCCCCCCCCTCTAGGTGCCCATACGATCCATTGCATATGGTCCCCGAATTTGAAAAGATAAGTCCTCCACGAGAGTTTACCTATAGGATTTATTAAGTTTGTAGTGTACAGTTCGTTCTAGTTTCTCTTCTCAATAGAAAACTAAGTCTATGTCTAACCGAACAAAGGGTGTCCTAGGGAGGGAGCATCCCCATGAGAATTCGCCCGGGTCTGTCCTACGGTCCATAGTGCTGAGGTGTACCCCGTAGTCGGCATTATTGGACTTGGTACCTAGTCCTACAGTTGTTGTTGTTGTATGTGTGTCGGCCAAACCCCCATAAATATGTGGGGCAATGAATATGACCGAGAGGCAATAATAAAGTGGTTATTATGCTATTCCAGGGTTATAACGGATGTTTATTTTTCATGCTAGAATTGTATTAATAAGGAAACGTTAATACATGTGTGAATTATAAACAAATAAGGTTCCTAGTAAAGCCTCTCTTTATACTAGCTTGTTGATTAACAGATGATCAAAGGTTTCCTTATCATGAACATTGGATGTTGTTAATAATAGGGTCAAATCATTAGACAATGATATGATGAATAGTCACCTGCAGTAGATGTAGCAATATGATCACGTCATCAAGTTTAAATTGCTATCGCATTTGTAGTAACTCAATGTCCTTAGACCATGAGATCACACCAATCACTTTCACCGGAAGAGTACTTTTATTACATCAAACATCACACCGTAACAGGGTGATAATAAAGGTGTCGTCAGGTATTTGGAAAGTGTTAGTTGAGGCTCGTGGATCAAGATTGGGATTTGTGCATCCAGATGATGGATAGATATACTCAGGGCCCTCTCGGTGATATCACATTGACATAGCCTTGCAGGCAAAGTGATTTGATCACTAGAATGTCATATCAGAGGAATGTGAAAATATTACTTGTCGGGAACGAGATTAAACAAGGTATAGATGATATCGAGTGATCGAATCTCGGACAAGTAATCTATCGCGAGACAAAAGGAATTTGATTCCAGCGAAAGAGGTTCAGACGATCATCTGATTTTCGTGGAACTAGTGGGAGTCGTTATGGATATCTAGGTCCTGCTAATGATTATTGATCGGAGAAAGTCTTGATCATGTCTACATAGTTCTTGAACCCGTAGGGAGACACACTTAAGGTTAACCGACGCATTTGAGCAGATAGGGAACACACGGGAAGTCAATGGACATCGCAGAAAATTGTTCTGCTGTAGAAAATTGTTCTGTCGATTCTACCGAAATAGTTTTGGGGTATCAAAACAAGCAAGGTGTCAAAATGTTAATGTGTTCATTAAATGAAGTGTTCATTAAATGAAGTACTCATTAAATGAAGTGTTCATTAAATTGAGTTGCATTAAAATGGCATTAAAGTGCTTTAATGGAAAGACCTTTAAGGGAATTCAAGTGCTTAATGGAATCAAAGTGCTTTAATGGAAAGACCTTTAAGGGAATTAAAGTGCTTTAACGGATAGACCTTTAAGGGAATTAAAGTGCTTTAATGGAGATTAAATGAGAGGAGGGGAGGGGCAGCCCCATGGCGCCTATAAAAGGAGGTGGCCTCCTCCTCCTCTCCACACACTCTCTCACAAGCTCTCTCATATGCCCCAAGGTTGGCATCTTATCCCCCTTGCTTGCCTTGTCCATTGCCACTAGAAAAGGTGCTTGGTGAAGACCTTCTCTAAACCTTCCCTCCACCACCAATACCATGGCGTAGTGATGTTGGAGTTTCCGGCGATCCGCTACTAATGCTGCTCGGCTGGAGCAAGGGATCGGGAGTCATCGGCACACCGAACGTGTGACCAATTACAGAGGTGCTGCCCATCTATGGTGCTGATCGCTTGCACGTCCTTAAGAACGATCGTCTACCATCTACATCAACCATGTTTGTTTGCAGGAATGTTATCCTGCTTACGGTCTACGAGGGTGAGTCCATTGTAACCGTTACAAAGTATTGCCTAGATTCGATCTTGGAAGTTGCAAATCGTAGGAAATTTTTTGTTTTCTATGCAAAGAACCCCATTAGTGGTATCAAAGCTATTTATATGTATAGATGCTTTGTACGGTTAAAACACATGGTGATGTGGGCGTTGATAAGTCTTGTTATTGCAATTTCGGATATTGGTGACATAATAGGAAGAAGCGACCCGGAAAAACTTTACATGTCCCCGCACATTAGACATGTTCCATGCTTGACATGCAACTCATTTTGCATAAATGCCTAGCGGGTGTTTGTCTCTCCCACTATAGTTTTTTTAGGAAGTACAACAGGAGAGGCTCCTACTGCTTATATATTAAAAGAGGCAAAAATATTTACAATAGTTTTACAAATGTACAATGGGTAGGCCATGGTTCCTTATAGGAACAGCTTTGGACTCTCAAAGTGGCTACAAAAAAACTTATAGTCTCTCTAAGCTCTAATTTGACCCTAGAACTTAGTAAATCCAAATCTACTAAGAAATGAACCAACCAGCTTTTAGTCAAAGGGGTCACGCTATCAAAATGCTTTATGTTCCTTTGTTTCCATATATTCCATGCACCCATGATCACATATTCCAGAAATAGGGGTCCCCTCCAAGAATTGCTAGCTTTTGATATTCTATCACTCAAGGCAAGAGAAAGGTCCCACTGAATATCCAGTATAGACCAACATGATTTGTTGAATATACATTCGAAGAACAAATGGTCTCTAGTATCTCTAGTCTGATGACATAGAACACACTTGTCATCGGGTATAGGACATTGTCGGGGACACATCATGTCTCGTGTGTTTAATCTGTCCACAATAAGCAACCAAGCAAAAACCTTTTGCTTCATTACACATTTAGTATTCCATATGAGCGGTTAACTGGGGTTTGGGATCACCTCTCTGAAGTAAAAATCATAAAACTTCTTCACGCTGTATGTATCTTGTCCCCATACATAAGTCCGGTCATCGCGCATGTTCCTATCTCTTTCCGTTTGAAATAGCCTATTCTGAATTTCTGTTAGTTCCGAACCAGCTTCTTTAGACATTGGTAGGAAGAAATGCTTAGAGATTAATTCTCTCTCATTATAATGTAACACGGAGCAGTCTTCATTTAGGGAAAATGAGAAAAGATGTGGGAAGATGTCTTGTGGAATGCTGCCATCCATCCAGCAGTCTTTCCAAAGTAAAATAGTGTCTCCCATATTGGCTAAGCATTTGGTAACACCATTGTAGATATCAAATAAGCTACTCACATCTCTCCACCAAAAAGATCCGTGGGGCCTCTTGGCCTGAAAGATACCATTTTGATAGTATTACTCCCAGACAAGCATTACCCACGGCACATCTTTTAGGTCCATTATTCCCAAACCACCTTTTTTCTTGGGCTAACAAACAATGTCTCAAGCAGCAAGTTAGTACTTTTTTTCATCTATATCCTTAGTTTTCCTCCAGAGGCAATGTTCCCTGGCTCTATCAATGAAAATAATTTGTAAGGGGATAATTTGTAAGGCATAGATGATGAGAGGAGAGAGTGCCAAATTAATAAAAGTGACTCTGCCACCATATGTGAGCCAAATGATTGTGCTTGTTAGTTGTCTCTCCACTCTGTCTACAAGTGGCATCAATTCAGCTACCATAGGTCGCGTAGTGCCTACAGGTAAACCAAGGTATGTGAATGGCATTGTGCCCACTTGGCAGCCAAGAATCTGAGCAACATCACGAGCTTTGGCACCATGATAACCCACAAGTATAGGGGGTGTATCACAGTATTATCGATAAGTAAGAGCGTCGAACCCAACGAGGAGCAGAAGGTGTTGATGAGTGGTATGGATCACGAATTCTCTGCAAATACTTAGCAAACGGATTTTTAGGGGTTTTTGATAATGCAGGTAAATAAAGTACGACTAAATAAAAGACAACAAGAATAAATGCAGCAAGTGGCCTAATCCTTTCTTTAGCAAAGGACAAGCCGGCTGTATTACTTAAGATGACCAAATGTTCTTGAGGACACAAGGGAATATCGTCAAGTGCTTTCGCTTCATATAGTTGATTAATCTCCTTTAGTTTGCTAAGTGTTGTGTGGGTGAACCTGTGCTAATGTACCGACCTTCCTAGGACTAATACATACTGTGTGATTATACCCCTTGCAAGCATCCGCAAGTACAAGAAAGTAATTAAGATAGAAATATAACCACAACATTAAACTCTAAGACCCTGACATCCCTTGTGCAAAGGTTTCGTAACGGGGGTTCAGGTTTCTGTCACTCCGGCAAACCCTACGATTAGTAGCCAAATACACAATGCATTCCCCTAGGCCCACACAGGTGAAGTTTCATGTAGTCGATGTTCACATGACACCACTAGAAGAAATACACCACAACTTAATTAACAAACCATTGAATCTTTCTCAACACAATTCCACTACTAACAACATGACTTCTCCCATGTCCTCAAGAACTAAACGAACTACTCACAAGACATCATATGGATAGAGATAAGAGATGAAAATAATGATAAGTAACAATCTGAACATAGACAATACTTCAATGGTTCACTCAATAGCATCAACTACAAGGAGTAATCAACACCGGGAAAGCTTCCCCTAAGAACTATGCAAGATTCAACCCAATTATTACAGTGGTATGATGGTGGTGATGATGGTGTTAGTGGAGATGATGGTGATGATGATGATGATCCTGATGACGTCCAGCTTGATGGTGGTGTTGATGGCGACGATCTCCCCTCTCCGGGAAGGAATTCCCCCGGCAGAATCTGTCTGCCGAAGAGATCTTTCTCTCTCTGTAGTTTTCCGCCCTGCAGAGGTGGCAGAATCTTTCTGTGGTCGCTCCCCAAAGCTTAGGGTTTCGTGGTGATAATATACGCCAAATAGGAGAGCCTGGAGTGGGCCAGGGTGGCCACACCAACTGCTGGCGTGGCCTAGGGCTGCCCGCGCCAGGGGTGGTGTGGGCCCCCTGTGGCCCATCTCCACTCCCCCTTCTAGCATCCTTCATCTTCTAGAAAAATAGGATTTTCCATGTATTTTCCCAGATTTTCTGATCTTCACGAATTTCGGCTCCAAACAGCACCTTTTCCATCAGAATCCTGACTGCAACGGTCCATGCTCCAAAAGTCATCAACCATGCAAAAACATATGAAATAACATAAGTATCATCTCTTAATATGAAATATATCAATGAATAACAGTAAAATATGATATAGAATAGTGATGCAAAATAGATGTATCAACTCCCCCCAAGCTTAGACTTCGCTTGTCCCCAAGTGAAAACTGAGCTCAATAAAAATGACCTCAGGTTTATGGACTGAAGAGTCGATAAAAGAATACGGACAAGAAGCATCACAATCATCAATACATAAATCATAATAGAAGACAACTCACCATTATATAACTTAACTTGCAATAAGTAAAGGAAACATAATAAAGATACATAAAGTAAATCATAATTGGTAATGGCAAACTTAGCTCTTGGTCGAAGAATAGTTGACAATTTGCAGGAGTTCACACATAACAGGTTTTCAATGATAGCTTTCAAAGTAATAAGCACTAAGATAAGAGCGATGTGCAAAACAAGGAACATAAGAAACATGATTGAATAAATCATCATATGAATGAATGAAATACAACAACTCAAAATACTTGATGAGATCAGAAAGGAATAGGTTTACTGACTCAACTAAAAAGTAAAAGATAGGCCCTTCGTAGAGGGAAGCAGGGATTTCAAGTTTCATAAAGAGCTTCCAAAAATTATGGTACTTATTAGCTTTTAGCTCTCATTACCCCTATCATTAGCTTTCAAGTTCGTGAGAGCTTAATCACTAATTTTCTCATAACAAGTTTAATGTGGAAGGTAGATAAAAACATGAATTTACTTGGAATAGCAATAATGCTAATAGGTAGGTATGGTGGACACAAATGGCATAGGTTTTGGTTTAAGGATTGGATGCACGAGAAGCATTCCCTCTGAGTACAGTTTTTTGGCTAGCAAGGTTGGGTAGCAAGTATAAGAGTTGAAGGAAACAAACAAACATACAGGTGATAAAAAAATATGCAATCTTCCTTGGGAGCACAAAAGATCTTAACTAGAGAATACAAATCTTATGAGAAAATCAAGAAATAAAGATGATGAAATTATATTTCTTGAGAGTACTTTTATCTTTTTCATTCTATTCTCAAAATAGTGTTGCTGCTGACCGAGCCAAGTTTGCCAAAACCAACTAAATTAACTTAATGATCCCAAAGTGATACTGATATTAATAACAAGATCAATCATATAATAGCAATTGAAAACTAATATAAGATATGCAAAAGAGTAAATGATAGAACTTCTCATTAATATTCCATAACGGCACTCACACCAAGGGATACATAGATATCTAACGAGAGGGTGATACTTCCATAATGCAAACCATCCTACATAATAACTTCTCTATTCATGATATGACTCTACTAAAAAGGTAAAAAGATAGAAGATAGTGATGTGATATTGCGACACTCCCCCAAGCTTGGAACAAACCAAGGGGATGCCAAAACCTGATGACGAATTACTCCTTCGGTGGTAGTGGAGTTCTCTCGATGAGCTTCACGGTCAATTTCCTCAAGTCTTCAATCTCGAGGGTGAGAGTACGAATCAACTGTGAGTTTTGCTCAATGCGGCTCATCATCATGTCGGGTTGTGAATCCCAGCTCGTACGATTCTTTCCCCACTCTTCCTCCTTGAAGTCTTCTTTTCCTGCATGGTTAGAACAAGGCATATTCCCAATTGGAGGGTAGTTTCTCCTTGGGCACATTCCGAATCGATGCTCATGGATAATGGTACGGAAGGGATTCTTGGTGCGTGGAGAAGGTGACTGTGGAGCCAAACAGTGATGCGGAGGCTTCCCTCCAATTGACATCCATGCAGTCCTTCTGATCCTGGCAGGGATTTGCCACCACTCCAATGCTTGCAATGGTAGTGCATGTGTGCGGATGCTTTGCCTCCTCTTCATCTTTACTCTCGATCTCCTTCTCCTGCCCAAGGTCTTGGGGATCCTCCTCCACATGCTCCTTTCCCTTGTCGTTGGTGGAGACCATTGTGCTTCTAAACTTTGAGAATAGTTCCTGGCAGAAACAGGTCGAAAAGAAAACACGACGAGAACACGATATACGAACCTCGGGGGATCTGGGGGATTATATATTACGAAGTTTTACAACAAAAGGAAGGTACTAGGAGAAAACGGGTCGGAGACGGAGTCTGGAGCAGGCCACACCACCTGGTGGCGCGGCCAAGGGTGGGCCCACACCACAGGGTGGTGTGAGCCACCCTGGCTCCGTTTCGGTCCCTCTTTCGCTTCGTTGCTTTCCTTGTTGGATAAAAACTGCAAAAATATAACTGGACAGATTTTTCGCGGAACTTTTCTTACCAGATCTATTACCTATTCGAAAACGGACTCTACGGGTCTCTGAACTTGGTATTTGATAAAAAAATTCCGAAGTTACCATTTGAATAGCATCAATATCTTCATCTTCATACACATATTTGCTCGAGTCATGAAACCTTTCACTTTCTTATTACACCATTTTCTCCACTAACCTGGAAATTTCTTTCACACAAAACTTCACACAATTCTCATTAGCAACATTAGTGCATACGAGGTAATAAACCTTTTAAGTTCAATTTCAACTGAAATCCATCAAAACATAAGCCACTAAAACAACTCCTTCCGAAAGACCAAAAGAATTCAAAAAGGAAATCGATTTAAGAGGCAAATGTAAGAGTGGTCAAAATCTGTCAAAACAGACCAGCAAGCAAAGATCAATTTTTTCGAAAATCTTATGTTGCTAAAATCAAAAAGTGCAAAACGAAAGAAAGTTAAATAAGAATCTGAGGAAAAATCACAAAACATTATAGCTCAATCTGACATACAGAGATCTCTCACGAATTTTTACGGTGAACACAAAAATCTGTTTCGGGACAGCAACTTTCCCAAATCTTACTTCTCTCTCATTAGAGGTTGATCTTGACACAAAAACCAAATAAAAAGGATAAGAAGAGGTTATTACTGAAGTAATAACTTCCAAGACTCAAATAAACGAAAACAAACTAAAAGCACAAATAAATTGGGTTGTCTCCTAAAAAGCTCTTTTCTTTATAGCCATTAAGATGGGCATGATAATTTCAATGATGCTTACATAGGAATATGAATTGAAGAAAAAGAGAGCATCAAGAAGCAAAAATACACATGTTTAAGGCTAACCCACTTCCTATGCAGGGGAATTTTGTAAGAAAATAAATTGTTGAAACCAAAGGCTACTAGCATAGGAAGGCAAAACAAGTGCAACATAAAGATTTTCAGCATAAAGTGAGGAAACTTAATATTACTGAGATGCATAAGAACACGTTTCCCTCTCTCATAATAACTTTCAGTATCATGCATAAACTTAACAATATAACTATCACAAGAACCATTGTAGCAATGATCACTTATTCTAACAGAAAACACAGGGATACTGGCTCTCATAACACTATGTGAAACAATATTAGAAGTATCCTTACAAAGAATAGTGTGTCCATCTTCTATATATTTAGTGACAAAGTCTTTCACATTTGCTATCATAGGTTCAACAGCTACTTGGTCATTAGGTTCAACAGTTTTATTTGTACTTTCATTAACCATACTATCTATCATATAATGTTCCTTTATCTTAACTGGGAAAGGCATTTTCTCAATGTAAGGTTTGGGTAAAACATGATTAGCAGTATAAACTTCAGTATTTCTTGCAGGAACACTGTTAGCAATATCTTTATAAGGTTCATGATACTTATTCCACTTCTTTTTAGGAACTTCAATATAGGAAGCAAAAGCCTTAAAATAAGTTGCAATAACTTGAGAGTCTAAACCATAAGCATTTTTAATATTTTGAAAGTCATAAGTTCCCATAAAAGATTCAATGCATTCATAATCATAATTTATACCTGACTTTCTTCCTTTAGCATTCTTGCATGCTTCAGCATTATCTTGAATACGGTCTAGAAGATCTCATTTAGCTCCTTCTTCCATTCGTGTAAATGATCCAGCACAAGAAGCATCCAATGGATCCTTATCATGAAGAGAAAGCCTTGCATAAAAGTTATTGATAATAATATTGTTGGGGAAGCTCATGAATGGTGTGGGGTCCCCGGATTAACCATCCGAGAATCCCTGTTATGTATATATATCCATGTTCCCATGATCAGTGAGCCGTGGAACATAACCGACAAGTATCATTACAACATTCGTAACATAATGAAATACAAGACTTACATAAATGCCATAATGGCTACACCATCCTTAGCAGCGGAACATCATCATGCGCAGAGCCCAATCGTGCCTCAACCTATAGGCGGCTGACTGGGAAGACGGACTAGCTCGCTAGACGTCACCTAAATTCTTCCGAAGCCGAACCTCTAAAAGTCTAGCCAAGTAAATAGCCAGGGACAAAGCCGTGAGTACTTCGAATGTACTCGCAAACCACCAGGATAAGAGAAATAAGGAAATGCAACTTTGGCTATGGAGAGGTAGTTTTATCTAGGGTTATTTTTGAAAAGCCTAGACTAGCTCTTGAAGTTATGGCATCTCCATATCTTTGTTGAAAAAGAGTTTTGAAAACATGCCTTTGGTTGTAAGTCAAGACATCTCCATATCTTTGTTGAAAAAGAGTTTTGAAAACAGTTTTGAAGTAGAAACCCTTTTTAAACTCTTCGACCACCTCGGGTCGAAACAAAGCTTTCGAACTCAGGTTCCCCCGGAACCTTCGTCCTCTACATCCTTGTTTCCCAAACAAGCACAGTTGGGTACTCCTAGCCAACACCTTTACAACCGTCCTTGACTGTGGACACGGCTATTCGAATAGATTATACTCTGCAGACTTTGTGCACTTTCCCCACAAGAATCAATACATCCGTCGGGATACAACCACGACCCACTACCACTGTAGATGGGGGTCCGGATAATTAAACCTAACCTTTCGCTTGTTGACCCTAGCAAAGGCATGCTTTTTCTTTTGTGTTTGTTCTCCCCGGCAATGAATATGTGGCTCCCAGCCATAGTCCTTCCTTCCATACACGCGCATACCCAAGCCGCAACTTGGCATATACCTTAATCTAGAGACTCCACTTCCTTCCGTACACCAATTGTTGCACCGGCCTCCTGCCAGAACAGGCTCACTCTTGCCAAAGCAAGCAACAGGCTTCAGATCCAAGATCTGGTAGCGCCTTCTCGAAATTCAAGGGATCTCTCCCTGTAAGCAATGTAGAAGCTGCCTCGGCTAATGCGGACAAACTACAAGTTAAGCCCCATCACCTAGGGTAATGTGGTGGCGCTGATAAAAATTGTTCCGGTAAAGACGTAGAACATCCCTTCACTTTCTCATTTCTCATCGTCACCATATCTTTTGTTAAAACATCCGCTTGGAATGATGCCTCTTCCCAAGGGTTTTACAAAACGGTTAAAACATTTTATTTCCTCAAAGCCGGGGTTTTCAAAGAGGTACGATGCTGACCACCGTACTCTCGGTCTAAAGGTATAAAATGGTAGGCACAACAGGGTGGTGCCACGAGGGACACAAAGTCATAACTTGGAGGGGCCAAGTTATTAGCGTAGTTTTTATAAGACAAGACATGCAGGTAAACAATGCAATTTATAAAGAGGATACAAAACAGGTAATAAAGAGAGTAAGACAAGTAGCAGAATTCAGGAATGGTGGCTTACCTATGATCAGCAATAAGTCCCTGGACTTCTTTAGATAACTAGAATACCCAATAAAATAATAATAATAAGTCCCTTCCATCTTGTCGCCAGACACTCACACTATCGTCGTCATCGGGTATACATGCAAGCATATAAGTTCACAATCAACACACGGCAATACATGCATGAAACCATACAGCAAACAAGCATAAGGAGTACTACTGAACTTGGTAGGTTTTGGGAGGAGTTGGGTATTGATAGAGAAATTACTAAATTGCCATTGTAGTGCTTTTCTCTTGGGAGATAGATGTCTAGGAATAATACCAAGAACTTGGAGTGGTGTTATGGGGTCTGTAGGATATCAATGTGCAACCATGATATCCTCAGATAGGTATTGACAAAACAAGACCAACACAAGTGGTTTTACTAGATTATCAACTTCCTAGATTTAGTTATGCTTTTTATAGTGGGATAAACTCTAGTTTGAGGAAATAATTCACCAGAAGTTATCTGGATCTCCAAAAATTATTCCCTCGGGTGGTTAGGTATTGTTTGATGTACTGAACCATCTAGAGTTGGGATCTTGCCAAAAGAATTACCAGAATGCCCTTAATAAATCATCAAAGGCAGTTCTGTCAGGTTTTTCTCTTTTTCACCAGATTAAATCTACAGAAGCTATTGCATTGATTCTAAGGGCATGAGGTAGGTATTTACAATACCTTTCTGTCGGAATTGGATTTACTCTATTTCGACTTGTCTAACTCCTGGAGTGATTTATTTAGTGAAAATACTCCTTACAGAAGTATTGAAATCACTAAAATTCAACCAGAGCTCAATAAATTCTGAGCTGCTAGGATTTGATATAAGTTGATGCTATGATGTACTGGGAGGTGGAATTAGGTCATGAACACATCCTGTTTGACCTAGAGAATTTATCCAAGGCATATAAAGGCTGATTTGGGTATTTTCCTCAAAGGCACACCTCTGTTCACCTTGGCATAGGACCTGTGTTGGATGATAGGCATGTCACATACCTCTCAGAAGAGCTTTGGTTCATCTCAAATTGAGGTGTAAAACTCTCTGAGGAATTTATTTAGTGTAAAGTACACCTGGTAGTAGAATAAATTCTAGCAAATAATGGAAAAGAGTTTGGACTTGGGGTTGCCTCTGCATGTTTGAGACAACATCAGGGAGCAACCAGAAATTTGAATCAGGTCATTTGGATTTCATTTACATTTTCAAAAGGATTTAAACCTACTGGTATTTCTCTAGATCTTAAAGTAAAAGAAAGAGGCAATTGAGTAGTTGGGCTGGGTCTGAAGGGGAAATGGGCGGCAGGGGTGGATTCGGCCCAAGGCGGACAAGTGGGACGCGGGGGAGCCACGGATTGAACCTGACTGGCGGGGCCCACCAGTCAGCGAGTGGGGGCGCCCGAAGCGGCATCGGCAGATCTCGGCCTTCAGTTTAAGTGGCGATGGACGGCGCAGCATCGTCGTCCACCTGGGCTCGCCGGCGATGCGAGCTAACCCTAGCAGAGGGTGGCGCAAGGAGGGGAGCTCACCTAAGGGCTCGGGAGAGGATGTGGAGGCGGCAGGGCGATGCGGTCTACTGACGGCGAGCAGATCGATGGGCGGCACAGCGGTGGAGGTCCACAGGAAGCAGCTCGCGCGACGGCGGCCGAGAGCGACCTCGTCGGAGCTCACTGGCAAGGACGGAGGAGTACGTCCTGGGAAAAAAGAAAGGTATTATCAGGTAGAGGAGGAGGAGGAGAACACATGAGCTGACATGCAGAGGAAATGGAGCAAGGGAGAAGGATCCTTGCTTGATTTTTGGAGGCTGAGAGCGCTCCTTCTTCTTCTCCTGGGCAGCACAAGGCAGAGGAGAGGGGGTGGAGCCTGGGGAGACTGAGTGGAGGGGAGAGGTAACAAATGAGGGGCAGGGGTGAGCTGGGGGAGGCCCCTGGCCATATATACTAGGGAGGGGATGTGGATGGAGTAAATGTCCCATTTGGACATGAGGGAGAGGATTGATGGCCAGTGATTGGTCTAGGGGACGGTGGGGAGGGGTATGATTAGTATTTGGTCATGCTAGGTCAGAGAGGGAGGGGTGTCAGTTGTGGTAATTAAGTAGGGGTAAATCTTTGTAAGATCTTGTTGTCTCTCTCTCTTTTTATTTGTACAAGGGTAAAATGGGAAGGGCTGAGGTGGAGCTACAGGGTTGGTCGACCTAGGGTGTGTCTTGGTGTTGAGGATAAGCATTGAGAAAGTTTTGATGAAATTTGAAAGTGGTTTGAGAAATGAATTTGCTTAGTTGGCAGAATTGATCCCATTGATGGTTATGAAGGAAGTCCAAAAACTTGTATTGGACCAGGGGAGGAAATGGTACTGGTAGATACAGGAGGTCAAGGTAGACTCCTAGGATTTATTTTCGATTTTTACAAGGGGTTTTAGTCCTCATAGATCCACTTATTCAAAAAGGACAAAAGTGATTTCTAGAAGATTATTTGATATTTTTACATTGGACTGGGGTGGATCTTCATTTGAGATGGTCCCAAATGTGAATACACACTTAGGGAAAATTTTCCCAAGATTTATTGGGGGCTAGAAATATTTAAAACAATTATTATTCCAATTCAGCCATTTAAGGAAATGGGAAAAAAGAAATAATAAAGCTTCTCAAAAATAATTATTTTTGAGATGGAAAGATAGGGTATGTTATATGGAACTAATATGAGCCAAAAACTAGAGAAGTGTTTTGGCAAAAACCAAACTTTCTTTCATGGAGGGAGCTTTGGAGACTTTGACTATTAAAGGAATTAAATAGATTTGGAGCCATAATAATTATGGATAAGATTTGATAAATCTTGATACTCAAGGTAGATGATGTATAAAAGGTGTAGCAAGCATTTGCAACCTTGTGAAGAGGAATTCCAACTTGAATTAGATGGAGGAACAAAGCATTGAGGATCTAGGGTGGTGTTATTTTTATACCACCAAAACATGCTTGCATCTTGGAGCTCAGAGCTCACCTTGGTGCAAGGGATAGATGGATAGGTGGACCAAGTCATATATATGATCATGGAAGGAGAAGTTTGGATTAAAAGCATTTGAGGTGATCTAGAAATGATGGCAAACTTTGTTGAAAATAAGGCTGCCATGCAAAATGTGCCATGATGCCTTATAAACCATGTGGGTTTAACAAGCTCAGGGATCCACCTAGAACAAGTGAAGTAGATTTTGATAGAACTATATGAGTAGAACACAACCATGCAGAGATTTGGTCCATAGGAGGTTGGATGATGATGTGAGCTTCTACCAAAGTAGGCACGATGACTGGATTTGCAGAACAAGTGGGTTGGAGGATGATCTAACCAAGGGAAAATGTGGGACTTGGTAGTCCTTAGGATGGGTAACAAGATGGTTCAGGTGCATTATCAAAAATGCACATGGTTTGAGAAAAGGAGGCATTCGAAAAGGTGATGGTGGAACAGATTCCAAATTTGGCAGTTTTGAGGATTTTGACTAGAGTATGAGAGGGAATGTTCTTGGAGGGGTTGCAAGGTATCAGAGCATCAACAAGTGGATGATGTTGAGGTGTAGATTTTGGAGCAGGGATCCATGCTTGTCATTGGTCCTTATGGACTTGGAAGCTTCTAGAATGGATCTGGTTAAGGGTTTTAGGTGATTCCTAGTATCTAGAGATTTGATCTTGCTTGGTATACTGGCTTAGGGTGTGGAGACTTGGGAAACCCATTGATCCTAGTGACGAGCTCCTATGGTAGCTCATACTACTTTCTAAGCAAACAAGTCAATTAGCAGATCAAGACAAGTCATCTTACGAACAAAGTAAACCTACTTATATGGCAACCATGAAGCTTAGGTTGAGGTAGGGATGGGTATTTTAAAGGGGTGGAGCTCTGAATAAGATGAGAGTCCTTGGTACCTCTACCAAGAGTAGAACTTCAAAAGCTTATAAAAAGGGTTTTGGAGATCTTAGAGGTAAGGGTAGTTTGAAGGTTTTGTCCTGAAAACATAAGGAGGTTATATTATATATCTCTCCATAGTTTGGTCAATTGAAGCTACCAAGATAGTTTTAGTTGCATAAGCATCTTGGCTCATGTTTTGAAATGCCAGAACGTTTGAGAATATGTCAAAAGAGCCAGGATAGTTTTGGTAAATAGCTTTTTCGAACTAAGGGTGAGGTAAGGAGTAGCATAAGGTATACACTCACGTGCACAAGCACAACAAGCAAACACTGCACCAATCAACAAGAAAAGTTTTTGTTCCCCCTGATTTTTGCATTCTGAACAACAAATCAAGGTTGCTGAAATTGGGATGTTACAAATGGGACATTTGAGCATTAGTAACTTCAATCTCCCCCACGCTTGAGTTGTACTGTCTCCATCAAGAGGCCAAAAGTTGTATATTTGATTCTAATCTTTACGAATCTCACTAGGAGGATAAAATTTACAATAAAAGAGAGGTACTATTTCCTCCCATTCAAGAGATTGACCATTCTTCAACAGCTTATACCATTCCTTAGCTCTTCCTTTCAGTGATAATGAGAATAACTTCTTCTTTACTTGATCTGTTGTAATACCTAAACACTTGAACAACCCGCATAATTCGTGTATAAAGAGCAAATGATCACTAGGATGGACAGTTCCATCTCCATCATAGTAGTTATCCATAACACGATCAATAATTCTTGTAGGTATCTTAAAAGTATCATTCTCAGCAGGTGGTGGTTCATCTACTACCTTAGCAGTGGTAGTAGCATTACGAAATAAGAAACTAAGTGAATTGTCCATATTGAAAATAAAGTAACTAACAGAAATAAACAATACTCACAATAGAAGTTTCCTTTACCAGTTCCACTCCCCAATAGCGCTTCACTCCCCGGCAACGATGCTAGAAAATAGTCTTGATGACCACAACTATAGGGGGTGTATCGCAGTATTTTTGATAAGTAAGAGTGTCGAACCCAACGAGGAGCAGAAGGTGTTGATGAGTGGTATGGATCAGGAATTCTCTGCAAATACTTAGCAAATGGATTTTTAGGGGTTTTTGCTAATGCAGGTAAATAAAGTACGAGTAAATCAAAGACAATAAGAATAAATGCAGCAAGTGGCCCAATCCTTTCTTTAGCAAAGGACAAGCCGGTTGTATTACTTAAGATGACCAAACGTTCTCGAGGACACACGGGAATATCGTCAAGTGCTTTCGCTTCATATAGTTGATTAATCTCCTTTAGTTTGTTAAGTGTTGTGTGGGTGAACATGTGCTAATGTACCGACCTTCCTAGGTCTAATACATACTTGTGACCCTTGCAAGCATCCGCAAGTACAAGAAAGTAATTAAGATAGAAATCTAACCATAGCTTGAAACTCTAATACCCTGACATCCCTTGTGCAAAGGTTTCCTAACGAGGGTTCAGGTTTCTGACACTCCGGCAACCCCTACGATTAGTAGCCAAATACACAATGCATTCCTCTAGGCCCATATAGGTGAAGTGTCATGTAGTCTACGTTCACATGACACCACTAGAAGAAATACACCACAACTTAATTAACAAACCATTGAATCTTTCTCAACACAATTCCACTACTAACAACATGACTTCTCCCATGTCCTCAAGAACTAAACGAACTACTCACAAGACATCATATGGATCAATATCAGCGATGAAATAATGATAAGTAACAATCTGAACATAGAGAATAATTCAATGGTTCACTCAATAGCATCAACTACAAGGAGTAATCAACACCGAGAAAGTTTCCCCTAAGAACTATGCAAGATTCAACCCAATTGTTACAGTGGTATGATGGTGGTGATGATGGTGTTGGTGGAGATGATGGTGATGATGATCATGATCCTGATGAAGTCCAGCTTGATGGTGGTGTTGATGGCGACGATCTCCCCTCTCCGGGAAAGAATTCCCCCGGCAGAATCTCTCTACCGGAGAGATCTTTCTCTCTCTGTAGTTTTCCGCCCCACAGAGGTGGCGGAATCTTTCTATGGTCGCTCCTCGAGGCTTAGGGTTTTGTGGGGATAATATATGCCAAAGGGGAGAGCCTGGAGTGGGCCAGGGTGGCCACACCACCTGTTGGCGCAGCCTAGGGCTACCCGCGCCAGGGGGTGGTGTGGGCCCCCTGTGGCCCATCTCCACTCCCCCTTTTGTCATCCTTCGTCTTCTAGAAAAATAGGATTTTCTATGTATTTTCCTAGATTTTCTGATCTTCGCGAATTTCGCCTCCAAACAGCACATTTTCCATCAGAATCCTGACTGCAGCGGTCCATGCTCCAAAAGTCATCAACCATGCAAAAATAGATGAAATAACATAAGTATCATCTCTTAATATGAAATATATCAGTGAATAACAGTAAATTCATGAAAAATGGACGTATCACACCATCAATATTTATTGCAATCATTTGAGATTTATGAAAATTTATTTTCAGACCTGCACATCGAGCATATGCTTCTAGAATTGAGTGTATGTTTAGCAACTGAGTTCTATCTGCAGGCAATATAATAATGGTGTCGTCTGCATACTGTACCACTAGATAATATTCAGAGGCAGGTTGGACAATGGGGAGACTGATAATACCTTCCTCAAGAGCATGATTAAAACTATAACTTGTAAAAGTTCCATCCCAGTTACAAACAATAAAGGGGAAGGGGGTCTCCTTGTCTTACTCCTCTCCTACATTTCAATTCTATACCTGGCACTCCATTGACAAGGATAGAGGAGGATCCTGGTTGTAAAACAAGTTTTATCCAGTTTACAAATCTATCATCAAAACCCATGTCTTGTAGGATCAGTAGGATAGTGGAGTGCTTAGTCGTATCAAAGGCTTTCTCAAAATCAAGTTTGAGAACAACGATCTCATTTCCAGAAGATTTGCACTGATATAGATATTCGAATGACCATGTCAAGCAATCTTGTATATTTCTCCCCTTAATGAATCTGTATTGATTTCTATGAACCACTTTTAAAATCAATTTATGTAACCTTTCGGCTATTATCTTATTCAATAATTTCAGTATACAATTCATCAAAGAAATGGGGCGAAAGTCATTTACTATTTCAGGAGTAAGCTTGTTGGGTACCAGAGCGATGAGAGAGTTGTTGAGACAATGAAGGCTGATTTTACCTTCCCAAAAGTCCTCATAGATTTTGTAAAAGTCAGGGGAAATAATATCCCAACAAACCTTTAGAAACATGCCATTGAAGCCATCTGGCCCAGGTGCCTTGTCAATAGGTATTGATTTAACAATTTTGTATATTTCTTCCTTTCTAAATGGGGTTGAAACTTCCTCCAACCCATCTACTTGCTAAAAAGTTTAGACAAATCAAAACAAATATCAGGGGTATTGGAAACACCCATTCTATTTTTAAAAGAGGTAAGGAAGGCAGCAGCTTTATCCTCATGACTGTCTACAACTCTGCCATCTTCCAAAGTAAGGGATACAATAGAATTGTGGCTAAATCTTTCAGTAGCACGAGCGTGAAAATATTTTGTGTTTTCATCTCAATGATAGGTACACCTATTTTTCCAATATTTATTTTGATAATCAAGCTACCTATAATATGTTTTTTCAGAATAACTTTGAAATTCCATTCCTGGAGAAAAAGAGGGCGTTTTTCTTCTAGAATGTCAAGTTGCAGCAGGATCATGTTACTATTTCTAATTTGAAGCTTTAGCTTTGAAATTGATTTACTCCACTATTTTAAACCCCTTGTCACATTCTTGAGCTTTGCTGAAATTGATGTGGCACTATTACTGGCTCTGACTGGCTTTTCCCAAAGTTTTTTAACAGTCTCCTCGAATCCTAGGTACAGAGGCCAGTAATTTTCGAATCTAAAGAGCTTGCTTGTTGGAATGGAGGATTCAATGGACACTAGACAAGGTGCATGATCAGAGACAGATTTAGCAAGTGGTTTAACTATTGTATTTTGGAAAACTAATGTCCATTCAGTGGAAGTGAAGAACCAGTCTAGCTGTTCTAGGACTGGTTCCAATTGCATATTGCATATTACTATAGTTGGTATCTGAGTTACAATAGTCTGCTTAATAACTTAGTTATCACCGTTGTGGATGAAGTTTGTAGGTATCTGAGTTACAATAGAAAGCCCACAGTCGCATAAAATATGCAAAAAAATATTAGAGGCATCTAACTTGTTTTTGCAGGTCATGTGATGTGATATGGTCTGTGATACAAATGTTGTTGTATGCAATGTGTTATTGTAAAACAACCGGCAGGAGCCATATGGTTGTTATTTTATTTTATGGCCTACATGTTGGAAAATGAAAATCCATGTAATTAGATTAGTGGAGAACAACCTTGATGGTGGCACCATGGACCTTGGTGACACACCAGGTGGAATGATGGAGATCATGCCATGACGCACGAGATGGAGATCGAATGCGAGAAGGACCATATCATATCACATTATATATGCATGTGATGTTTATCCTTTGATGCATCTTATTTTGCATTGATTTGATCGGCTAGGTAGTATTTGATTCCCTTGGTAGCACTATAAGATGATCCCTTCCACTAAATATCAAGATAATAATATGTTCTTCCTTAGTACGCACCATTAAGAAAGTTCATCGTCTCAAAGCACCACATGATGATTGTGTGTGAAAGATTCTACGTTCGCATACAACAAGTGTAAGATAGCTTTACACACGCGAATAATAAGGTTCTTACTTGATGGGCCTAGCATGTATAGACATGGCCTTGGAACATGAACCGAAAGGTAAAGCATGAGTAATATTGTCGTGGAAATGGCCACGGCAGTCGCTGCTACTGGCAGCGATTGATTGTAACGTGAGGAAGAGCTGGCGGCCATCTGCGGTGCGAGATGGGGCGGATGCACATGGTTTTACCCAGGTTCGCCCCCGGAGGGTAAAGACCTACTCCTGCTAGATTGGATTGACGAGGAGCGAGTTACAAGGGCGGCGAGCTCGGCGTCTAAGCAGCGAGTCGCTCGAAGGGGTGTATGATGGTACGTAAGTACTCAGGATACCCTAGGGAGGTTTATATATGGGACACCTCACTAGGGTTACAGTATACAACCGAACAAGATATGGGTTCGGAGGCTTTTGACCTAATCCGACTGAGCTTCAAACGCACTTCTGGGCCACTAGTCTCAAGTCACCAGGCCTTCTTCTCAGTCGCATACCAGTCGCCGTCCTGCAGGCCCACTGTGAGACGTTTGGCTCAATCGGGACGTCCTGCTGGGCATACCCCATTTGGCATATCCCCATCAGTAGTCCCTGAGGCCATCATTGATTCAGACGCAGGTGGTCATTTGGCAGTCGGAGTAGGTGAGTTCAATTTGGACGCCCAATCGAATTGGCGGTGGACGCCGCCGAGGCCAAGGAAATTTCCCTAGGTCCTCAATCGCTGCTTCAGCGAACGCTATAGATGTCTTGTCGATGCTTCGGCAAGTGGATGTGGACCAGCTGCAAACGAGTCGAATGGAGGAGTTGGACTGTCAATCTGGTCAAACTATCCGTTGGAAATTCCAATGGTAACTTTGGCGTAATTAGTGCGGGTAATGGCTATCCTGAGTTTGGCGCATAGCGCCTCTTATAGGGGGAGTAACGAATCAGCCCTGCAGATCCTTCCCCATATTCTTCATCCTTGCGCGTCCATTTCTCCTATCTATGTTGATACACACCCCTCCAGACCAAACGACTCCCACTTTCCTTCTTGATGGCGCCTCCGAAAGGCTCGTGGGGAAGTCCAAGTGCTCTGCGGCACAACTCAAGTCCTTCGAGGACTCCGGTATCCTTTGCAAGGGGAATTAGAGGATCGCCCGCGTCTTTCGAGGTCGAGCCGAAGCCACGTGCCAGCGAATTCATTTGTTTCCCTAGTCATCTTGAGAGGGGTTTTGGGTATTCCCCACGTCCCTGTTCTTTCGGCGCTTCTGTGTGTATTACGCAATCAAGCGCTCGGACCTGGGCCCACACAACATTGAGCAGCTGGCGATCTTTGTCGCCTTCTACGAATGCTACCTTAGCTGCAGGACCTTACTTTCCCCTATGGTTGGAGCTCTTCCACGGCCGCATGGGGCGCGAGGCGTCCAGTAGCCTGATGTTGGCGGCTGGTGGCGTTACCTTCCAATTGAAGCCGAGGGCCAACTTTGTCATGCTTCTGCTACCAAAAAGTCGGCGAGCGAGTGGGAAGAGGAGCTTGGTTCTACGGAAGGAGTCCACTCCCTCTGGTTGATAGTTGGCGCCGGCTGGCACCGAAGAAGCTCCCTGAAGACTAAAGATGGTCGTGTTGAGATGTTGGACTAGATCCAGCGGTTGAAGGATCAAGGGCTATCCTCGATCAACCTCTCACAACTGCTAGCTCGAGCGGCGATCTGGTTCCATTAGCGGTCCCAGGCCACATTGAGTGTATTAGTACAGCGGGAAGCACAATCCCTCCTGCAACTAGCAAAGAATCGTGGGAGGCCGGAGATTATAAGGCCGCCCTAAAGAAAATCACCGACGCAGAGTTTACAACCACGTCGGTCGGGCTTGCCCTGTACACTCTCAGTGAAGAATGAAGCCCCCACAGTAAGTTCTCCTCTCTGAATTTTATCTTCATTCGGCAACTTTTGCAGTCCGATTTGTACCTCTTGTCTGAAATTTACTCGTATCTAATCCTCAGTTGTCTTTCAGGTTTTTGGAGGGTTGGCTCCCCCCACTCGACCGAGGAGGTTCCCTAGCGAGCTCGAAGAGGGGCCCTCAGGGGAATCTTCGGCAGAAGAGGAGGAGGAGACGGAGGCTCCTCTCCCAGCACCCGCAGGCTCGCAAGACCCGCATGCAGAGGCAACGCGAGCTAGAGGTGAGTCATAGCCTCGAAGAACTTGAAGAACGCGACGAAGCCTTGCAGGAGCACATTTCTCAGAGAACGCAACGCTGGCGAAACCCGCTCGCAAGCCAAAGTCGCCAGCAAAGAAGGCGATGTCTCCGGCTAAGTTGGCGGTGGTCTTCGAGTCGGATGACGATTCTGATGAAGACTCCCCTGACGTTTCGCTCAAGATCCCGAGG
>OU342745.1:161852065-161914824 GCA_910589775.1 Avena eriantha
TTGACACAAAAACCAAATAAAAAGGATAAGAAGAGGTTATTACTGAAGTAATAACTTCCAAGACTCAAATAAACGAAAACAAACTAAAAGCACAAATAAATTGGGTTGTCTCCTAAAAAGCTCTTTTCTTTATAGCCATTAAGATGGGCATGATAATTTCAATGATGCTTACATAGGAATATGAATTGAAGAAAAAGAGAGCATCAAGAAGCAAAAATACACATGTTTAAGGCTAACCCACTTCCTATGCAGGGGAATTTGTAAGAAAATAAATTGTTGAAACCAAAGGCTACTAGCATAGGAAGGCAAAACAAGTGCAACATAAAGATTTTCAGCATAAAGTGAGGAAACTTAATATTACTGAGATGCATAAGAACACGTTTCCCTCTCTCATAATAACTTTCAGTATCATGCATAAACTTAACAATATAACTATCACAAGAACCATTGTAGCAATGATCACTTATTCTAACAGAAAACACAGGGATACTGGCTCTCATAACACTATGTGAAACAATATTAGAAGTATCCTTACAAAGAATAGTGTGTCCATCTTCTATATATTTAGTGACAAAGTCTTTCACATTTGCTATCATAGGTTCAACAGCTACTTGGTCATTAGGTTCAACAGTTTTATTTGTACTATTCATTAACCATACTATCTATCATATAATGTTCCTTTATCTTAACTGGGAAAGCATTTTCTCAATGTAAGGGTTTGGGTAAAACATGATTAGCAGTATAAACTTCAGTATTTCTTGCAAGGAACAATGGTAGACAATATCGTTTATAAGGTTCATGTACTTATCCACTTCTTGTTAGGAACTTCAATATAGGAAGCAAAGAAGCCTTAAAATAAGTTGCAATAACTTGAGAGTCTAAACCATAAGCATTTTTAATATTTTGAAAGTCATAAGTTCCCATAAAAGATTCAATGCATTCATAATCATAATTTATACCTGACTTCTTTCTTCTTGTAGCATTCTTGCATGCTTCAGCATTATTTGAATAATACGGTCTAGAAGATCCCATTTAGCTCCTTCTTCTTCATTCGTGTAAATGATCCAGCACAAGAAGCATCCAATGGATCCTTATCATGAAGAGAAAGCCTTGCATAAAAGTTATTGATAATAATATTGTTGGGGAGCTCATGAATGGTGTGGTGGTCCCCGGATTAACCATCCGAGAATCCCTGTTATGTATATATATCCATGTTCCATGATCAGTGAGCCGTGGAACATAACCGACAAGTATCATTACAACATTCGTAACATAATGAAATACAAGACTTACATAAATGCCATAATGGCTACACCATCCTTAGCAGCGGAACATCATCATGCGCAGAGCCCAATCGTGCTCAACCTATAGGCGGCTGACTGGGAAGACGGACTAGCTCGCTAGACGTCACCTAAATTCTTCCGAAGCCGAACCTCTAAAAGTCTAGCCAAGTAATAGCAAGGGACAAAGCCGTGAGTACTTCGAATGTACTCGCAAACCACCAGGATAAGAGAAATAAGGAAATGCAACTTTGGCTATGGAGAGGTAGTTTTATCTAGGGTTATTTTTGAAAAGCCTAGACTAGCTCTTGAAGTTATGGCATCGCCATATCTTTGTTGAAAAAGAGTTTTGAAAACATGCCTTGGTTGTAAGTCAAGACATCTCCATATCTTTGTTGAAAAAGAGTTTTGAAAAACAGTTTTGAAGTAGAAAACCCCTTTTTAAACTCTTCGACCACCTCGGGTCGAAACAAAGCTTTCGAACTCAGGTTCCCCCGGAACCTTCGTCCTCTACATCCTTGTTTCCCAAACAAGCACAGTGGGGTACTCCTAGCCAACACCTTTACAACCGTCCTTGACTGTGGACACGGCTATTCGAATAGATTATACTCTGCAGACTTTGTGCACTTTCCCCACAAGAATCAATACATCCGTCGGGATACAACCACGACCACACTACCACTGTAGATGGGGGTCCGGATAATTAAACCTAACCTTTCGCTTGTTGACCCTAGCAAAGGCATGCTTTTTCTTTTGTGTTTGTTCTTCCCCCGGCAATGAATATGTGGCTCCCAGCCATAGTCCCTTCCTTCCATACACGCGCATACCCAAGCCGCAACTTGCATATACCTTAATCTAGAGACTCCACTTCCTTCCGTACACCAATTGTTGCACCGGCCTCCTGCCAGAACAGGCTCACTCTTGCCAAAGCAAGCAACAGGCTTCAGATCCAAGATCTGGTAGCGCCTTCTCGAAATTCAAGGGATCTCTCCCTGTAAGCAATGTAGAAGCTGCCTCGGCTAATGCGGACAAACTACAAGTTAAGCCCCATCACCTAGGGTAATGTGGTGGCGCTGATAAAAATTGTTCCGGTAAAGACGTAGAACATCCCTTCACTTTCTCATTTCTCATCGTCACCATATCTTTTGTTAAAAACATCCGCTTGGAATGATGCCTCTTCCCAAGGGTTTTACAAAACGGTTAAAACATTTTATTTCCTCAAAGCCGGGGTTTTCAAAGAGGTACGATGCTGACCACCGTACTCTCGGTCTAAAGGTATAAAATGGTAGGCACAACAGGGTGGTGCCACGAGGGACACAAAGTCATAACTTGGAGGGGCCAAGTTATTAGCGTAGTTTTTATAAGACAAGACATGCAGGTAAACAATGCAATTTATAAAGAGGATACAAAACAGGTAATAAAGAGAGTAAGACAAGTAGCAGAATTCAGGAATGGTGGCTTACCTATGATCAGCAATAAGTCCCTGGACTTCTTTAGATAACTAGAATACCCAATAAAATAATAATAATAAGTCCCTTCCATCTTGTCGCCAGACACTCACACTATCGTCGTCATCGGGTATACATGCAAGCATATAAGTTCACAATCAACACACGGCAATACATGCATGAAACCATACAGCAAACAAGCATAAGGAGTACTACTGAACTTGGTAGGTTTTGGGAGGAGTTGGGTATTGATAGAGAAATTACTAAATTGCCATTGTAGTGCTTTTCTCTTGGGAGATAGATGTCTAGGAATAATACCAAGAACTTGGAGTGGTGTTATGGGGTCTGTAGGATATCAATGTGCAACCATGATATCCTCAGATAGGTATTGACAAAACAAGACCAACACAAGTGGTTTTACTAGATTATCAACTTCCTAGATTTAGTTATGCTTTTTATAGTGGGATAAACTCTAGTTTGAGGAAATAATTCACCAGAAGTTATCTGGATCTCCAAAAATTATTCCCTCGGGTGGTTAGGTATTGTTTGATGTACTGAACCATCTAGAGTTGGGATCTTGCCAAAAGAATTACCAGAATGCCCTTAATAAATCATCAAAGGCAGTTCTGTCAGGTTTTTCTCTTTTTCACCAGATTAAATCTACAGAAGCTATTGCATTGATTCTAAGGGCATGAGGTAGGTATTTACAATACCTTTCTGTCGGAATTGGATTTACTCTATTTCGACTTGTCTAACTCCTGGAGTGATTTATTTAGTGAAAATACTCCTTACAGAAGTATTGAAATCACTAAAATTCAACCAGAGCTCAATAAATTCTGAGCTGCTAGGATTTGATATAAGTTGATGCTATGATGTACTGGGAGGTGGAATTAGGTCATGAACACATCCTGTTTGACCTAGAGAATTTATCCAAGGCATATAAAGGCTGATTTGGGTATTTTCCTCAAAGGCACACCTCTGTTCACCTTGGCATAGGACCTGTGTTGGATGATAGGCATGTCACATACCTCTCAGAAGAGCTTTGGTTCATCTCAAATTGAGGTGTAAAACTCTCTGAGGAATTTATTTAGTGTAAAGTACACCTGGTAGTAGAATAAATTCTAGCAAATAATGGAAAAGAGTTTGGACTTGGGGTTGCCTCTGCATGTTTGAGACAACATCAGGGAGCAACCAGAAATTTGAATCAGGTCATTTGGATTTCATTTACATTTTCAAAAGGATTTAAACCTACTGGTATTTCTCTAGATCTTAAAGTAAAAGAAAGAGGCAATTGAGTAGTTGGGCTGGGTCTGAAGGGGAAATGGGCGGCAGGGGTGGATTCGGCCCAAGGCGGACAAGTGGGACGCGGGGGAGCCACGGATTGAACCTGACTGGCGGGGCCCACCAGTCAGCGAGTGGGGGCGCCCGAAGCGGCATCGGCAGATCTCGGCCTTCAGTTTAAGTGGCGATGGACGGCGCAGCATCGTCGTCCACCTGGGCTCGCCGGCGATGCGAGCTAACCCTAGCAGAGGGTGGCGCAAGGAGGGGAGCTCACCTAAGGGCTCGGGAGAGGATGTGGAGGCGGCAGGGCGATGCGGTCTACGACGGCGAGCAGATCGATGGGCGGCACAGCGGTGGAGGTCCACAGGAAGCAGCTCGCGCGACGGCGGCCGAGAGCGACCTCGTCGGAGCTCACTGGCAAGGACGGAGGAGTACGTCCTGGGAAAAAAGAAAGGTATTATCAGGTAGAGGAGGAGGAGGAGAACACATGAGCTGACATGCAGAGGAAATGGAGCAAGGGAGAAGGATCCTTGCTTGATTTTTGGAGGCTGAGAGCGCTCCTTCTTCTTCTCCTGGGCAGCACAAGGCAGAGGAGAGGGGGTGGAGCCTGGGGAGACTGAGTGGAGGGGAGAGGTAACAAATGAGGGGCAGGGGTGAGCTGGGGGAGGCCCCTGGCCATATATACTAGGGAGGGGATGTGGATGGAGTAAATGTCCCATTTGGACATGAGGGAGAGGATTGATGGCCAGTGATTGGTCTAGGGGACGGTGGGGAGGGGTATGATTAGTATTTGGTCATGCTAGGTCAGAGAGGGAGGGGTGTCAGTTGTGGTAATTAAGTAGGGGTAAATCTTTGTAAGATCTTGTTGTCTCTCTCTCTTTTTATTTGTACAAGGGTAAAATGGGAAGGGCTGAGGTGGAGCTACAGGGTTGGTCGACCTAGGGTGTGTCTTGGTGTTGAGGATAAGCATTGAGAAAGTTTTGATGAAATTTGAAAGTGGTTTGAGAAATGAATTTGCTTAGTTGGCAGAATTGATCCCATTGATGGTTATGAAGGAAGTCCAAAAACTTGTATTGGACCAGGGGAGGAAATGGTACTGGTAGATACAGGAGGTCAAGGTAGACTCCTAGGATTTATTTTCGATTTTTACAAGGGGTTTTAGTCCTCATAGATCCACTTATTCAAAAAGGACAAAAGTGATTTCTAGAAGATTATTTGATATTTTTACATTGGACTGGGGTGGATCTTCATTTGAGATGGTCCCAAATGTGAATACACACTTAGGGAAAATTTTCCCAAGATTTATTGGGGGCTAGAAATATTTAAAACAATTATTATTCCAATTCAGCCATTTAAGGAAATGGGAAAAAAGAAATAATAAAGCTTCTCAAAAATAATTATTTTTGAGATGGAAAGATAGGGTATGTTATATGGAACTAATATGAGCCAAAAACTAGAGAAGTGTTTTGGCAAAAACCAAACTTTCTTTCATGGAGGGAGCTTTGGAGACTTTGACTATTAAAGGAATTAAATAGATTTGGAGCCATAATAATTATGGATAAGATTTGATAAATCTTGATACTCAAGGTAGATGATGTATAAAAGGTGTAGCAAGCATTTGCAACCTTGTGAAGAGGAATTCCAACTTGAATTAGATGGAGGAACAAAGCATTGAGGATCTAGGGTGGTGTTATTTTTATACCACCAAAACATGCTTGCATCTTGGAGCTCAGAGCTCACCTTGGTGCAAGGGATAGATGGATAGGTGGACCAAGTCATATATATGATCATGGAAGGAGAAGTTTGGATTAAAAGCATTTGAGGTGATCTAGAAATGATGGCAAACTTTGTTGAAAATAAGGCTGCCATGCAAAATGTGCCATGATGCCTTATAAACCATGTGGGTTTAACAAGCTCAGGGATCCACCTAGAACAAGTGAAGTAGATTTTGATAGAACTATATGAGTAGAACACAACCATGCAGAGATTTGGTCCATAGGAGGTTGGATGATGATGTGAGCTTCTACCAAAGTAGGCACGATGACTGGATTTGCAGAACAAGTGGGTTGGAGGATGATCTAACCAAGGGAAAATGTGGGACTTGGTAGTCCTTAGGATGGGTAACAAGATGGTTCAGGTGCATTATCAAAAATGCACATGGTTTGAGAAAAGGAGGCATTCGAAAAGGTGATGGTGGAACAGATTCCAAATTTGGCAGTTTTGAGGATTTTGACTAGAGTATGAGAGGGAATGTTCTTGGAGGGGTTGCAAGGTATCAGAGCATCAACAAGTGGATGATGTTGAGGTGTAGATTTTGGAGCAGGGATCCATGCTTGTCATTGGTCCTTATGGACTTGGAAGCTTCTAGAATGGATCTGGTTAAGGGTTTTAGGTGATTCCTAGTATCTAGAGATTTGATCTTGCTTGGTATACTGGCTTAGGGTGTGGAGACTTGGGAAACCCATTGATCCTAGTGACGAGCTCCTATGGTAGCTCATACTACTTTCTAAGCAAACAAGTCAATTAGCAGATCAAGACAAGTCATCTTACGAACAAAGTAAACCTACTTATATGGCAACCATGAAGCTTAGGTTGAGGTAGGGATGGGTATTTTAAAGGGGTGGAGCTCTGAATAAGATGAGAGTCCTTGGTACCTCTACCAAGAGTAGAACTTCAAAAGCTTATAAAAAGGGTTTTGGAGATCTTAGAGGTAAGGGTAGTTTGAAGGTTTTGTCCTGAAAACATAAGGAGGTTATATTATATATCTCTCCATAGTTTGGTCAATTGAAGCTACCAAGATAGTTTTAGTTGCATAAGCATCTTGGCTCATGTTTTGAAATGCCAGAACGTTTGAGAATATGTCAAAAGAGCCAGGATAGTTTTGGTAAATAGCTTTTTCGAACTAAGGGTGAGGTAAGGAGTAGCATAAGGTATACACTCACGTGCACAAGCACAACAAGCAAACACTGCACCAATCAACAAGAAAAGTTTTTGTTCCCCCTGATTTTTGCATTCTGAACAACAAATCAAGGTTGCTGAAATTGGGATGTTACAAATGGGACATTTGAGCATTAGTAACTTCAATCTCCCCCACGCTTGAGTTGTACTGTCTCCATCAAGAGGCCAAAAGTTGTATATTTGATTCTAATCTTTACGAATCTCACTAGGAGGATAAAATTTACAATAAAAGAGAGGTACTATTTCCTCCCATTCAAGAGATTGACCATTCTTCAACAGCTTATACCATTCCTTAGCTCTTCCTTTCAGTGATAATGAGAATAACTTCTTCTTTACTTGATCTGTTGTAATACCTAAACACTTGAACAACCCGCATAATTCGTGTATAAAGAGCAAATGATCACTAGGATGGACAGTTCCATCTCCATCATAGTAGTTATCCATAACACGATCAATAATTCTTGTAGGTATCTTAAAAGTATCATTCTCAGCAGGTGGTGGTTCATCTACTACCTTAGCAGTGGTAGTAGCATTACGAAATAAGAAACTAAGTGAATTGTCCATATTGAAAATAAAGTAACTAACAGAAATAAACAATACTCACAATAGAAGTTTCCTTTACCAGTTCCACTCCCCAATAGCGCTTCACTCCCCGGCAACGATGCTAGAAAATAGTCTTGATGACCCACAACTATAGGGGGTGTATCGCAGTATTTTTGATAAGTAAGAGTGTCGAACCCAACGAGGAGCAGAAGGTGTTGATGAGTGGTATGGATCAGGAATTCTCTGCAAATACTTAGCAAATGGATTTTTAGGGGTTTTTGCTAATGCAGGTAAATAAAGTACGAGTAAATCAAAGACAATAAGAATAAATGCAGCAAGTGGCCCAATCCTTTCTTTAGCAAAGGACAAGCCGGTTGTATTACTTAAGATGACCAAACGTTCTCGAGGACACACGGGAATATCGTCAAGTGCTTTCGCTTCATATAGTTGATTAATCTCCTTTAGTTTGTTAAGTGTTGTGTGGGTGAACATGTGCTAATGTACCGACCTTCCTAGGTCTAATACATACTTGTGACCCTTGCAAGCATCCGCAAGTACAAGAAAGTAATTAAGATAGAAATCTAACCATAGCTTGAAACTCTAATACCCTGACATCCCTTGTGCAAAGGTTTCCTAACGAGGGTTCAGGTTTCTGACACTCCGGCAACCCCTACGATTAGTAGCCAAATACACAATGCATTCCTCTAGGCCCATATAGGTGAAGTGTCATGTAGTCTACGTTCACATGACACCACTAGAAGAAATACACCACAACTTAATTAACAAACCATTGAATCTTTCTCAACACAATTCCACTACTAACAACATGACTTCTCCCATGTCCTCAAGAACTAAACGAACTACTCACAAGACATCATATGGATCAATATCAGCGATGAAATAATGATAAGTAACAATCTGAACATAGAGAATAATTCAATGGTTCACTCAATAGCATCAACTACAAGGAGTAATCAACACCGAGAAAGTTTCCCCTAAGAACTATGCAAGATTCAACCCAATTGTTACAGTGGTATGATGGTGGTGATGATGGTGTTGGTGGAGATGATGGTGATGATGATCATGATCCTGATGAAGTCCAGCTTGATGGTGGTGTTGATGGCGACGATCTCCCCTCTCCGGGAAAGAATTCCCCCGGCAGAATCTCTCTACCGGAGAGATCTTTCTCTCTCTGTAGTTTTCCGCCCCACAGAGGTGGCGGAATCTTTCTATGGTCGCTCCTCGAGGCTTAGGGTTTTGTGGGGATAATATATGCCAAAGGGGAGAGCCTGGAGTGGGCCAGGGTGGCCACACCACCTGTTGGCGCAGCCTAGGGCTACCCGCGCCAGGGGGTGGTGTGGGCCCCCTGTGGCCCATCTCCACTCCCCCTTTTGTCATCCTTCGTCTTCTAGAAAAATAGGATTTTCTATGTATTTTCCTAGATTTTCTGATCTTCGCGAATTTCGCCTCCAAACAGCACATTTTCCATCAGAATCCTGACTGCAGCGGTCCATGCTCCAAAAGTCATCAACCATGCAAAAATAGATGAAATAACATAAGTATCATCTCTTAATATGAAATATATCAGTGAATAACAGTAAATTCATGAAAAATGGACGTATCACACCATCAATATTTATTGCAATCATTTGAGATTTATGAAAATTTATTTTCAGACCTGCACATCGAGCATATGCTTCTAGAATTGAGTGTATGTTTAGCAACTGAGTTCTATCTGCAGGCAATATAATAATGGTGTCGTCTGCATACTGTACCACTAGATAATATTCAGAGGCAGGTTGGACAATGGGGAGACTGATAATACCTTCCTCAAGAGCATGATTAAAACTATAACTTGTAAAAGTTCCATCCCAGTTACAAACAATAAAGGGGAAGGGGGTCTCCTTGTCTTACTCCTCTCCTACATTTCAATTCTATACCTGGCACTCCATTGACAAGGATAGAGGAGGATCCTGGTTGTAAAACAAGTTTTATCCAGTTTACAAATCTATCATCAAAACCCATGTCTTGTAGGATCAGTAGGATAGTGGAGTGCTTAGTCGTATCAAAGGCTTTCTCAAAATCAAGTTTGAGAACAACGATCTCATTTCCAGAAGATTTGCACTGATATAGATATTCGAATGACCATGTCAAGCAATCTTGTATATTTCTCCCCTTAATGAATCTGTATTGATTTCTATGAACCACTTTTAAAATCAATTTATGTAACCTTTCGGCTATTATCTTATTCAATAATTTCAGTATACAATTCATCAAAGAAATGGGGCGAAAGTCATTTACTATTTCAGGAGTAAGCTTGTTGGGTACCAGAGCGATGAGAGAGTTGTTGAGACAATGAAGGCTGATTTTACCTTCCCAAAAGTCCTCATAGATTTTGTAAAAGTCAGGGGAAATAATATCCCAACAAACCTTTAGAAACATGCCATTGAAGCCATCTGGCCCAGGTGCCTTGTCAATAGGTATTGATTTAACAATTTTGTATATTTCTTCCTTTCTAAATGGGGTTGAAACTTCCTCCAACCCATCTACTTGCTAAAAAGTTTAGACAAATCAAAACAAATATCAGGGGTATTGGAAACACCCATTCTATTTTTAAAAGAGGTAAGGAAGGCAGCAGCTTTATCCTCATGACTGTCTACAACTCTGCCATCTTCCAAAGTAAGGGATACAATAGAATTGTGGCTAAATCTTTCAGTAGCACGAGCGTGAAAATATTTTGTGTTTTCATCTCAATGATAGGTACACCTATTTTTCCAATATTTATTTTGATAATCAAGCTACCTATAATATGTTTTTTCAGAATAACTTTGAAATTCCATTCCTGGAGAAAAAGAGGGCGTTTTTCTTCTAGAATGTCAAGTTGCAGCAGGATCATGTTACTATTTCTAATTTGAAGCTTTAGCTTTGAAATTGATTTACTCCACTATTTTAAACCCCTTGTCACATTCTTGAGCTTTGCTGAAATTGATGTGGCACTATTACTGGCTCTGACTGGCTTTTCCCAAAGTTTTTTAACAGTCTCCTCGAATCCTAGGTACAGAGGCCAGTAATTTTCGAATCTAAAGAGCTTGCTTGTTGGAATGGAGGATTCAATGGACACTAGACAAGGTGCATGATCAGAGACAGATTTAGCAAGTGGTTTAACTATTGTATTTTGGAAAACTAATGTCCATTCAGTGGAAGTGAAGAACCAGTCTAGCTGTTCTAGGACTGGTTCCAATTGCATATTGCATATTACTATAGTTGGTATCTGAGTTACAATAGTCTGCTTAATAACTTAGTTATCACCGTTGTGGATGAAGTTTGTAGGTATCTGAGTTACAATAGAAAGCCCACAGTCGCATAAAATATGCAAAAAAAATATTAGAGGCATCTAACTTGTTTTTGCAGGTCATGTGATGTGATATGGTCTGTGATACAAATGTTGTTGTATGCAATGTGTTATTGTAAAACAACCGGCAGGAGCCATATGGTTGTTATTTTATTTTATGGCCTACATGTTGGAAAATGAAAATCCATGTAATTAGATTAGTGGAGAACAACCTTGATGGTGGCACCATGGACCTTGGTGACACACCGGTGGAATGATGGAGATCATGCCATGACGCACGAGATGGAGATCGAATGCGAGAAGGACCATATCATATCACATTATATATGCATGTGATGTTTATCCTTTGATGCATCTTATTTTGCATTGATTTGATCGGCTAGGTAGTATTTGATTCCCTTGGTAGCACTATAAGATGATCCCTTCCACTAAATATCAAGATAATAATATGTTCTTCCTTAGTACGCACCATTAAGAAAGTTCATCGTCTCAAAGCACCACATGATGATTGTGTGTGAAAGATTCTACGTTCGCATACAACAAGTGTAAGATAGCTTTACACACGCGAATAATAAGGTTCTTACTTGATGGGCCTAGCATGTATAGACATGGCCTTGGAACATGAACCGAAAGGTAAAGCATGAGTAATATTGTCGTGGAAATGGCCACGGCAGTCGCTGCTACTGGCAGCGATTGATTGTAACGTGAGGAAGAGCTGGCGGCCATCTGCGGTGCGAGATGGGGCGGATGCACATGGTTTTACCCAGGTTCGCCCCCGGAGGGTAAAGACCTACTCCTGCTAGATTGGATTGACGAGGAGCGAGTTACAAGGGCGGCGAGCTCGGCGTCTAAGCAGCGAGTCGCTCGAAGGGGTGTATGATGGTACGTAAGTACTCAGGATACCCTAGGGAGGTTTATATATGGGACACCTCACTAGGGTTTACAGTATACAACCGAACAAGATATGGGTTCGGAGGCTTTTGACCTAATCCGACTGAGCTTCAAACGCACTTCTGGGCCACTAGTCTCAAGTCACCAGGCCTTCTTCTCAGTCGCATACCAGTCGCCGTCCTGCAGGCCCACTTGTGAGACGTTTGGCTCAATCGGGACGTCCTGCTGGGCATACCCCATTTGGCATATCCCCATCAGTAGTCCCTGAGGCCATCATTGATTCAGACGCAGGTGGTCATTTGGCAGTCGGAGTAGGTGAGTTCAATTTGGACGCCCAATCGAATTGGCGGTGGACGCCGCCGAGGCCAAGGAAATTTCCCTAGGTCCTCAATCGCTGCTTCAGCGAACGCTATAGATGTCTTGTCGATGCTTCGGCAAGTGGATGTGGACCAGCTGCAAACGAGTCGAATGGAGGAGTTGGACTGTCAATCTGGTCAAACTATCCGTTGGAAATTCCAATGGTAACTTTGGCGTAATTAGTGCGGGTAATGGCTATCCTGAGTTTGGCGCATAGCGCCTCTTTATAGGGGGAGTAACGAATCAGCCCTGCAGATCCTTCCCCATATTCTTCATCCTTGCGCGTCCATTTCTCCTATCTATGTTTGATACACACCCCTCCAGACCAAACGACTCCACTTTCCTTCTTGATGGCGCCTCCGAAAGGCTCGTGGGGGAAGTCCAAGTGCTCTGCGGCACAACTCAAGTCCTTCGAGGACTCCGGTATCCTTTGCAAGGGGAATTAGAGGATCGCCGCGTCTTTCGAGGTCGAGCCGAAGCCACGTGCCAGCGAATTCATTTGTTTCCCTAGTCATCTTGAGAGGGGTTTGGGGTTCCCCACGTCACTGTTCTTTCGGCGCTTCTGTGTGTATTACGCAATCAAGCCGTCGGACCTGGGCCCACACAACATTGAGCAGCTGGCGATCTTTGTCGCCTTCTACGAATGCTACCTTAGCTGCAGACCTTACTTTCCCCTATGGTTGGAGCTCTTCCACGGCCGCATGGGGCGCGAGGCGTCCAGTAGCCTGATGTTGGCGGCTGGTGGCGTTACCTTCCAATTGAAGCCGAGGGCCAACTTTGTCATGCTTCTGCTACCAAAAAAGTCGCGAGCGAGTGGAAGAGGAGCTGGTTCTACGTGAAGGAGTCCACTCCCTCTGGTGAAGTGGCGCCGGCTGGCACCGAAGAAGCTCCCTGAAGACTAGAAGATGGTCGTGGTAGAGATGTTGGACTAGATCCAGCGGCTGAAGGATCAAGGGCTATCCTCGATCAACCTCTACAACTGCTAGCTCGAGCGGCATCTGGTTCCATTAGCGGCCCAGCAACATTGGATGTATTAGTACAGCGGGAAGCACAATCCCTCCTGCACCAGCAAAGAATCGTGGGAGGCCGGAGATTATAAGGCCGCCCTAAAGAAAATCACCGACGCAGAGTTTACAACCACGTCGGTCGGGCTTGCCCTGTACACTCTCATGAAGAATGAAGCCCCCACAGTAAGTTCTCCTCTCTGAATTTTATCTTCATTCGCAACTTTTGCAGTCCGATTTGTACCTCTTGTCTGAAATTTACTCGTATCTATCCTCAGTTCTTTCAGGTTTTGGAGGGTTGGCTCCCCCCACTCGACCAGGAGGTTCCCTGCGAGCTCGAAGAGGGGGCCTCAGGGGAATCTTCGGCAGAAGAGGAGGAGGAGACGGAGGCTCCTCTCCCAGAACCCGCAGCTCGCAAGACCCGCATGCAGAGGCAACGCGAGCTAGAGGTGAGTCATAGCCTCGAAGAACTTGAAGAACGCGACGAAGCCTTGCAGGAGCACATTTCTCAGAGAACAGCAACGCTGGCGAAACCCGCTCGCAAGCCAAAGTCGCCAGCAAAGAAGGCGATGTCTCCGGCTAAGTTGGCGGTGGTCTTCGAGTCGGATGACGATTCTGATGAAGACTCCCCTGACGTTTCGCTCAAGATCCCGAGGGCACAATTCCGATGACGGGGTTGGAGGTCAAAGATGTCGAGGCGGTACTGGAGGTCCCTCTAGCTGTGCTTGCGCCCATGGCTTCGACAGCGCCTAATCAGGACGTGGTCGACGCCGTGGCTTCAAAGTCACCGCAACCTTCTCGAGTGGCCGCGTCTTCGGATCCGGAGATTCCAGCGACCGCGGCTTCGTCATCGAGGAAGCCCACGGTGTTGTGGGCTTCGGATGTCTTCGAGAAAGGTCTCTCATGCAAGTTGGGGCTAGAACTAAACAAACCTGCCCACATTAGTACCGGGTTACGCTCTCTTCCGGTCGCCAACTAAGTTTCTCCCCTTTTCTTCCAAACCTTGCTAGATTTCTGTGTTTTCTCCTCTCTGATGTCGGAGGTTTCGCAGATCTGGCGCTAAAAAGATTGGTCGCACTTCAGTGGCAAAGATTCCGCCAGTCGCCACCATAGTGGAAGGCAACCTCCCCTCGAAGAGGAAGCCTGCTGCAGATGTTGCGCCTGTAGAGGGCACGAAGAAGCACAAAGGAGATGCAGGCGACATCACGACGGGAGGTAGCGCCAAGGGGAGTGACCCTGCCGCTTCCGCCGAAGAGGTGGTCGCTGCCCAGTCGGAGCCAGCCAAGGGGGCTCCGACGATGGAACTGCCGGCTCCGACGACTAGTGCCCCGGCCAGGGCATTAGCAACGTTTCCGCTCTTCCTGGCGAAGGGGGGGCGTGGCGGACCACCAGTCTCCGCAGAGCTCGGAGATCATTGATGAAGACATTGGGTCATGTCCGTGGGCGCACCTCCTTCGTGGTCCCATTGACGTATGCCGGAGAGCTTCACAAGATGCTTGGCGCCGCCATCCAGGTATGTCCAGTCCCCGAGTGTCTAGACGCTGAATTTCAGTGGCTAGGCACTGAGTTAATTCTAGTCTCCAGTCCCCGAGTTCCTGGTCGCTGAATTTCAGTGGCTGTGAACTGAATTTCTGTTTCTGTGAATGCTGACTTTTCCTTTTTGTTTTAGGGCTTGCAGAGGGAGTCGACGGACCGTTAGGCCGCAAGGGAGCGTCTGGAGCGGGACCTGCGCGTGGCGCAGGAGGCGAACCGGCGACTCCAGGAAACTGTTGGTGAGTGCTTGATTCATTTTTCAGTTTTGAGCTGTTTGTGCTCCGTCGTTTCGACGATTTCTTCTTTTTAGTTGAGATGGTCTTCTGGCTGAGATTTCCAAGGCTCGTGAAGGGTATGTCCCAATTGCTGAGCTGGACGTGCCGAATGGGCGAATCTCCTCGCTAGTCAAGGAATTGGAGGAGGCCAAAGCGGCCTCTATTTCTTCTGAAGATAGAGCAAAGGCTGCGGTCGCTGCGGCTGAAGAGGAGCGGAAGGCCGCGGAGTCGATCATTCGGGGGCTGCAGAGCGATCACGTCGCCTTGGAGAAGCACGTCACCAAAAACTGCCGGAAGCTCCTTGGTAAGTCTCTGTTCTTTTGCTTAACCTCTATAGAGAGTCCCCGAGTGGGGGAATCCATAGTGTCACTGATGTCTGATGTTGCAGCTTTGATAGGGCAAGGCGACCCGGGGGTGCAGACCTTCAACACCCCGCAGTGCGTGACTGCCGTGGTGAATGCGGCTACTGCCTCGGCATTGTGCGTCCAGGCAGTCCTTCAAGGAATCTCTCCCACCGAAGTTATTCCCGGTGGGCTGACCGAAGTGTGGCGCTATCTGGAGGAGGTGCCCAACATCGTGGAGTGGATGACACGCTCAGCTTTCAGGTGTGGGTCCACCACGGCATTGAGCCTGGGTCTTGCCCACTTCCCCGATGACTTCGACCTTGATGACGTCACCAGCGGCTATCCTTCGGCGATAGGTATAGTGGAGATGTCGGAGGTACTAAAGCTGGCCGCCAAGGCCGCCCCCTTTGATGATCGGGTGCTGGCGATGGGGGGCCTTCTGCTGTACCAGGAGACGGTGGTGGTGCCTGGCGACCCCGAGCTAGATCATCGTGACCTAAGGTCGGAGCAGCCCTTCCGGTCGACGCTGGCAAAGTCACTGACGACCTTCCCGTTGAACCCATGGCAACCTTTTGTCCGCGTCAAGGGTGGTGGGGATGCTTCCTCGTCGGGTCCTGCGAAATAAATAGTATCTCTGCTTAGGTTGTAATATGTGCCAAGTGGCGACTTTTGTAATGTAACCAATATTTTGAGTGAGAGGAGTCAATCGACTCGCAATATGAGCTATATTGTGTGGTGTTTTTAACTTGTTTGTTTGAGCGAGTCCCGGAACGCGTCCGCCCTTTAATGGGGTATAACTCGTATGTATACATATGTGTTTTCTTTGGATTGTGCGTTGTTTGTCTTTTGCGTCTTCTGAAGGGGCGAGTCACTGAGCGCGAGTGGGGTTGTTTGTAGGCAAGTCCCCGAGCGTAGTACTTTTGGGCGCGTGCCTTTTGCGATTTGTTGGTGCGTTGTTTGTAACGCGGCTCCTCCCCTGGCTCGGAGAGCCAGTCGCTGGGCGAGTCCAAGGTAGCTCTCTTACTTGGTGTGTTCCCGAGCCGCGTGAGGGTTTCCATTTTGCGGAGTCCCCATGCGTGGTACTTAACCGTTCGAGTCGCTTTGCACGAGGATGTGAGGGACAGGTCGCTGTGAGAAGCGTGTGCCAGTCATCTTGGCCCGATGGGCCAGTCGAGCTAGGGGACTCCGATGGTGGCTCCGGATGGACGTATTCGTAGACGTCCTAAGGCCTGAATATTTTCAGTGCCCTTAAGCCGCACTACTTAGCCGTGCCGGTTACGCGACCAAGGGTTGACTTCTGTGGGTAGCGTATTGCTCATTGTACGAGTGCGAGTGGCACAAGAGTATGGCGAGCAGACACAATTTGTGTGATCCGAATGAGTTTCATTTTATATATCGACTGAGTACAAGTTGTTCTATGTATAGAACTTTTGGAGGAGGTTCACATTCCATGGCCTTCCGACCTCGAGCTGGCCATCGCCTCATATGTCGATGAGGTAGTAGGCATTGTTGCCAAGGACTCGCCCTATGGCAAATGGCCCCTCCCATGGGGGGGGGAATTTATGCATGCCCTTCTTGTCTTGAACTAGTCGTAGGACCAGGTCGCCCTCCTGGAAGGTGCGAGTCTGGACTCGGCGGCTATGGTAGCGGTGGAGTCCTTGCTGGTAGATGGCGGTGCGAGAGCGAGCCAGGTCACGTGCCTCATCGAGTTGGTCAGTGTTATCTTGGTAGGCGATCTCATTTGTCGCCTCAACGTAATTGGCGACTCGAGGTGAGTCGTGCTCCAGGTCGGTTGAAATTACTGCTTCCGCGTCATACACCAGGAAGAAGGGTGTGAATCCGGTGGAGCGATTGATGGACGTGCAGATCCCCATATTACGGAGGGGAGTTCTTTGACCCAGCATCCTGGGGTGCGCTCGAGGGGCACCTGGAGTCGCGGCTTGAGCCCGTGGAGGACGCTCTGGTTGGCGCGTTCTGCTTGGCCATTGGACTCCGGGTGGGCGACTAAGGCGAGGTCGAGTCGTATGCCGTGCTCTGCACACAGAATTCCGCCATGGCCCCCTTGGCGAAGTTAGTGCCGTTGTCCGTTATGATGCTGTGAGGGTAACTGTACCGGTAGATAAGCTCGTGTAAGAACTTGGTGGCGGTCTTGCCATCGCACTTTTTGATTGGCTTGGCCTCGACCCATTTGGTGAACTTGTCGACCATGACCAGGAGATGGATGAAGCCGGATGGGGCCTTCTTGAACGGACCTACCATGTCCATGCCCCATACAGCGAATGGCTATGTGATGGGGATGGTCTTGAGTGCTAAACCAGGGATGTGTGTCTGGTTGGCGTATTTCTGGCACCCGACGCATCGTTGGACGATGTATGTGGCGTCGGCGTGCGCGGTGAGCCAGTAGAAACCGTGCCACATGGCCTTGGCGATCAGCGACTTGGCGCTTGCGTGATGGCCGCAATCGCCGGTGTGGATGTCCTGGAGGATCTTGCGGCCTTCTTCTGGCTAGATGCAGCGTTGGAAAATGCCAGTTACGCTGCGCTTGTGGAGCTCGCCGTTGATGATGACGAAGGATTTGCAGCGGCGCACGATCATGCGCGCCTTCGTCTCGTTGCTTGGGAGGATTTTTTGCTCGAGGAAGGCGACGTATGGTGTCGTCCAGTCGCTAGGATCCGCGACCATGGTGACTAGAGCCGGCTCGGGCTATAGTGGTATCCCGATGTCGATCTCCTTCGGTGGGCAGACCGAAGGCTTGTGGATGATGTCGAGGAAGACGCCTGCGGGTGGCGTTTGTCGAGCCGACCCGGTGCGTGAGAGGGCGTGTGCTTCCTCATTCTTGCGTCTGTCGATCCACTCGACGGAGTAGCCGTCGAAGTGTCCTCCCAGCTGGTATACCGCTTGGCGGTACGCGATCATTGTTGGAGAGACGGTGTCACATGTCCCAGCGACCTGGCCTGCGAATAAGTCGGAGTCGCCATAGCATCGTAGGCGGTTGATGTTCATCTCCTTGGCGGCCCGCATGCCATGGAGGAGGGCTTTGTATTCTGCCATGTTGTTGGTGCGGGGCTTGAAGTTGAGGTGGAGCACGTAGCGGAGCTTGTCTCCTTTTGGGGAGGTCAGTATGACCCTGGCGCCTGTGCCGTCGGCGTTCTTGGAGACGTCAAAATGGAGTGACCAGTAGTGGAGGTATGGGAGCTTCTCCGGCTATTGTGCTTCTTCCCAATCTGCGAGGAAGTCATCTAGGGCTTGTGACTTGATCGATTTGCGGGGCTCGTATTTGATGTTGTGGACGCTGATTTCGACGGCCCACTTGGCGGCTCTCCCAGTCGCCTCGCGGTTGCGTATTATGTCCTGTAGAGGTACGGAGGAGACCACCGTGATTGGGTGCTCCTGGAAATAATGGGGGAGTCGCAGCTGAGCTCTGAATACCGCGTACACCAATTTCTGGTACTGTAGGTAGCGCTGTCGTGAGTCCATCAGGACTTCGCTGATGTAGTAGATAGGGCGCTGTATGGGGTGCTCCTTGCCCTCCTCTGGCCGTTCGACGACCATCACGGTGCTGACGACTCGAGTGGAGGCCGCCATGTATACGAGCATTGGTTCTTTGTCGACTGGGGCGACGAATAGTGGAGCCGCGAGTAGAACTTCTTTGAGTGCTTTAAGTGCATCGTCCGCTTCTGCGTCCCATTGGAACGTGGGGTTCTTCCGCATCAGGCGGTAGAGAGGCATTGCCTTCTCGCCTAGCTGGGGGATGAAGCGATTGAGAGCCACAACTCGCTCGGCCAACTTCTGGACATCGCGCAGGCACTCGGGTTTCCCGCGTCGCGCGATGGTGTCGATCTTGGTGGGGTTGGCCTCGATGCCCCGCTTGGAGACTACATATCCCAGTAGCTGGCTGGTGGGGACGCCGAAGGTGCATTTTCCTGGGTTCAGCTTGATGTTATACCTCCGCAGATTTGCGAAGGTTTCGGCCAGGTCGGCGAGCAGGTCGTCCTGGCGGTTGGATTTTACCACCACGTCATCGATGTAGACGTGGATGTTGCGGCCAATTTGGCTCGTGAGGCACTCTTGCATGCACCTTTGGTATGTGGCACCGACATTCTTGAGGTCGAACGTCATGGCCGTGTAGCAGAAGGCGCCGAATGGCGTGATGAACGTCGTCTTCACCTCATCCTCGACCGCCATTTTTATCTGGTTGTAACTAGAATATGCGTCGAGGAAGCACCGCGACTCCGATCCCGCGGTCGAGTCGATGATCTGATCGATGTGCGGTAGGACAAACTCCTCCTTTGGGCAGGCGTTGTTGAGGTTGGTGTAGTCGATACACATTCTCCATGTGTTGTTCTTTTTCCAGACTAGGACTGGGTTTGCCAGCCACTTGGAGTATTTTATTGGCCGAATGAAGCCTGTGGCTAGCAGGCGCTATACTTCTTCGGCGATTGCTCGACGGCGCTCTTCATTGAAGGGTCGTAGCGACTGCTTTACTGGTCGCACTTTGGGGTCGGCGTTTAATTTGTGCTCAGCAAGTTCCCTCGGGACACCTGGCATGCCAGATGGCTTCCATGCAAAGATGTCGCGGTTCTCACGGAGGAACCCGATGAGCGCGCTTTCCTATGCGGGGCTCATGTGTGCCCTGATGGTGACCGTCTGGCTGGAGTCGCCCGGGGCGATCTCGACGGTGTGAGTGTGCGTGGTTGCTTTGAACGTGGAGTTCGCGGTGGTTGGCTTCTTCAGGATGGTAGGGTCGTCCTTGTTGATGTTTCCCGCGTATTTCGCGAGCTCCTCCGCATGGTCTGTCTCCGCAGAGATAATGGCGTTAGCGAGCTCGGCGCCTTTGTCCTCGCATTCCACGGCCATATCGGGGTCACCCTGGACGGTGATGATGCGCTTGGCCCTGGGAGCTTCATCATGTTATAGGTGTAGTGTGGGGTCGCCATGAATTTGGCGAACGCTTGGCGACCAAGGAATGTAGTGGTAGGGGCTGCGGAAGGTCACCAGCTTGAACATGATCTTCTCTGTTCGGTAGTTTGCCGGTGTGCCAAAGGTGACTCGCAGCATCACTTTTCTGATCGGGTACGCCTTCCGACCTGGGACGATACCATGGAAGGTTGTCAGGGTTGGCTGAATGGCTGCTTCTGGGAGCTGGAGCCTCTTGAACGTGTCTAGGTACATGATGTTGATGGAGCTCCCGCCGTCCATCAGTGTCTTGGGCAGCCAGTCGTCGGCCACCTTGGGCCTGACCACCAGGGCGACTCGCCTTGGGTATTCAATTCTGGGCGCATAATCTTGGCGACTCCAGGTAATGCTCTGCTTGGACCAGTTGAGTAAGCGAGGGATGTCGACTTGGGTCACCGCATTGACAGCGACCGCGCGGGCAAGCACATTCTTCTCGTGCTTGGTGCCGAGGCCGGTGAAGGTGTGTAGCAAGCTGACAGTGTTGCCGAAGCCACCGGCGTTTCCGTTGTCCCGGGGTGGGTTGTTGTTAGGGTCTTCCCTTGCTCGCCTTGCCTTTTCGATCTCTTTAAGAGAGTGGCAGTCCGCGGTGGTGTGGGTGGCGGGTTTTCCCTCCCTGCTGTGGTAGATGCAGGGCTGATTGAGCAGGGCAGCGCGGTCGAATTTCGGCCTCGCCGTGTTGTTGGCGCGGTAGTTTCTGTTGTCGTGGTAATTTCCTGCATCACGACGGTAGCTCTTGGGTCGCCCGTCCGTGTGGCGCTTGCCGGTGATGCGGGTGTTGCTATAGTGCATGTCATGCAGGCGCCCGCTGTCTTGGATGCTGGTGTGGCGCCTTCATCCCGACTCGTTGTCGGAGTCTTGGTTGGGGTCTTCCTTCGCGTAGCGCTTGGCGATCTCGAGGAGGCCGGGGATGTTGTCGAGCGTCCGGTAGACCCGCTTGATCTTGGCGAACAGGGGTTCGTACCGGCACGCGTTCTTGAAGCAATGTATCGCCGTGTCCGGGTGGATGCCAGAAGCATTGATCCATAGTTCTTGCAACCTTTGGATCCAGTGGCGGGTCGACTCGCGCTGTCCCTGGATGCACCACTCCAGGTCTTCGATGGTTGTGGCGCGGGTGTGGGAGCCCTCGAAGTGCCTGACGAAGGCATCCCGCATTTCCTCCCAGGAATCGATGCTGTCAGCAGGGAGGGTGTTTATCCATTGCCGGGTCACACCTTCCATCATCAGAGGGAGGTAGCGAGCGGCGAGCAGGTCGGTGTGACCGGCGATTCCCATCGCCATGAGGTATGTGTCCAGCCACACTATTGGGTCGTACATTGGATTGTACTTTTCGATCTCTTTGGGCACCTTGAAGTTGGTGGGGTACTTTTCCCCTCTAATCATAGGCCCGAAGCATTGGGGGCCGACTCAGCTGAGCGAGCCCCTGGGTTCAGGGTCGCCGCGATTATTGAGGGTATGCCTCAAGTCGATGGGCTGGCGCGCCCGCCAAGCTTGGTTGTTGACGATGTGCGTGCGGACGTCGATGGGCTGCCCGTTGGCGGCGACCGTGTTATTCACCAGTCGTGGTTCCTTGGTGGAGAGTGCGGGGTTGGCGTCCCGCGTCTAGTTTGCTAGTGGTTGCGGTGGTGGGCAGTTTATGGCGTTGGCGATGGTGGGGTGGCCGCTTGAGGCCTCCCTGCTTGCTGAGGAGCGGGAATACAACCGACCCCGCGGGTCGACTCTCGTGGCTTATTGCTCGATGGCCCTGACGAGTAGAGCTTTGGCGTACTGGATCTACAGCGCGCCGTCTCCCTGGATGTCAAGGTTGGCGACTGCGGCATCAGCCGCGACGATGTTATCCATCGGGGTGGAATAGAGTGGGAGTCCGTTGGCATCACGCGCTTGCGGCGAGATGATGATCCGCGGCTGGTCCGACGGGGGCGCGCGGCCGATGGGTTGTGGAGGGGCTCCGGTCGCCAGTGCGCCGGGTGGTGGACGGCTGCTTCCACCTGGTGGCGCGTTCTCGCAGTACTCGCTCTCGGCCGCGCGTGCGTGGTCGCTTTCGTCGTTGAAGTTCAGGACGCAGCCTTGGACGTTAGATTTCAGGCGAGTCCTGATGCAGTGCTGGTGATAGAGCGATAGCTCCCATGCCGTTTCCCGCTCGAGGCGATATTTCTCGCGCTCGGCGAGCTCATTGCGTTTCTCCTCCGCGAGTCACAGGCGGGCCTCCTCCACCTCTGTGGTCATGGCAGTCGGCGGGATCGGGTGACTTCTAGATCGCGTTAAAGCGATTGGATCTGGCGCGGAAGTCTTCGGGTGACTCCGAGCCGGAATCGGAATCGAAGATCCCGAGGATGGAGGAGTCCTCGAAATCCTTAGGGTTGGAGACCCGCATGATGGAGTCATGTTGTGATGCTGTGGTGATAGATCCGTCGACCGAGGCAGGGGTCGTGGAGTCGGCATTGTCATTTAGGGCCTCGTCGTTCGTGGCGGCGTTGGTCTTGGCCGTGTTGCTGGCGGCCGAATCATACTCGGTGATGAGGCTCCTGATGGAGCAGACTTGCTCCTCCTAGAGCAGATCGCGGCGCGGCGGTGATCTGCCAACGATCACCATCACCGCTGGGTCGACCGCGCCGGTGAAGCCGATGAAGAGGTTGATGGAGCCGACCGGCATCACCACGCGGTAGGTGATTGGGCGCGACGCCAGGATGTAGCTGCTGGGCAGGATCTGTAAGATCCTGCCGATGGCGACCATGCGGCCGGTGGCGAGCAGCCGATCGATTTGCGAGTAAGTTCTCGCTGCAGAACTCAGGCCAGTCCGGCTATGCCCTACGGTGGGCGCCACTGTCGTGGAAATGGCCACGGCAGTCGCTGCTACTGGCAGCGATTGATTGTAACGTGAGGAAGAGCTGGCGGCCATCTGTGGTGCCAGATGGGGGCGGATGCACATGGTTTTACCCAAGTTCGGCCCCTCGGAGGGTAAAGACCTACTCCTTCTAGATTGGATTGACGAGGAGCGAGTTACAAGGGCGGTGAGCTCGGCGTCTAATCAGCGAGTCGCTCGAAGGGGTGTATGATGGCACGTAAGTCCTCAGGATACCCTAGGGAGGTTTATATATGGGACACCTCGCTAGGGTTTACAGTCTACAACCGAACAAGATATGGGTTCGGAGGCTTTTGACCTAATCCGACTGGGCTTCGAACGCACTTCTGGGCCTCCAGTCTCTAGTCGCCAGGCCTTCTTCTCAGCCGCATTCTAGTCGCCATCCTATAGGCCCACTTGTGAGACCTTTGGCCCAATCGGAACGTCCTGCTGGGCATACCCCATTTGGAATATCCCCATCACATATGGAGATATGATGACCCATACGATGCTCCCCATTGGAGTTGTGCCACCAATCCTGATGATCGGTCATGGCGTAGTGAATTTGGTTCGTGTAATCACTAAAATGACTAGAGGGATGTCATTTTGAGTGGGAGTTCACATAAGTAATTTTGAATTAGCTTGAACTCTGTTTGTTATAAACCTAGTCTAAATAGTCTTTGCAAATACTTTGTAGATCATGGAACCCCCTACATTCAATTTCAATGCATTCCTTGAGAAAGAAAAGTTCCTAGACAATGGTTCTAACTTCACCAACTGGCATCACAGCTTGAGGATTTTCCTGATAGGCATAAAGAAGTCCTATGTGTTGAATGCTCCGCTAGGTGACGCTTGATACCTTCGATCCGGATTATGGATGTAATATAGCTCGTTTTCCCTAGTAGACCTAGGTTTATTGAATCCTTGGGAAGTAGAAAGCGTAGTGAAGTTACTTTAATGGACGTTTGGGAGTTTTAGAATTTCTTTTGTGTTTTTACCGGACCAAGAGTTTGCTATCTTTTCTTGCTGTCGATGATGGAGAGAGAGGGCCTAGGGCTTTTGGTTTCACCTGTAGTTGTGCAAAACATCTTATGGGAATAAAAGATAATAATAAAGTATGCATGTAATTGTTAGAGCAAGATAAATTATATGTGGGTAGTGCATCCATAATTTCTATTGCCTCCGCAGCCGCTTATAGCAATAACCTACTAGTTTCATCCATAGAAGAAAGAGAATTAATGATATGCATAGTGACGTCACCGTTAATCCCAAGTAAATTCCTCACATACAGCCGTACTACCCCTTATGTCACTGGGGTTCCCAACCTGCGGATTAATCATTACTCATACTCCCTATACCTGGCTCAATCCTCGGGATCTTGGCTACCTGACAAGTCCTTGGATTGAGGCAAGAGAGGATACAATAATCATCATGTCATACAAACTAATACATGATCCCATCTATGATAAATAACATGCACAAAAGCTACATGGCTAGGCCGAAGCCCTTAGCCCAAGGAGGATTACTCACACATAGAGATGAAATCAAAGATCATAAATATTGCAATGGGAATCATGAGATTGATAGAAAATAGTCTTACAATGTTGCCAATCGAAGATGAGATCTACTATTACAAGTGATGGAATATGGCTATGGTGGTGGAGAATGGTTTGGAGATTTTTTGAGGATGAATAGTGAGTAAAAGCCCACTGCAATTTTTATATTAAAATATAAGTAGAGTACAAGAATAATTACAGAGGCCTAACTAACAAAGGAAAAAAACTAAGTCTGAGATTGGAGCCAAGCTTTAAAGTTTTCAGCAAGGTCTCTCTTGATTCTGAAGCTAATCCATCTTAGCTCTTCCTTATAAATTGCCTTCCAATTGTTGAAACTTGGTCTTTGATTATTGAAAATCTTATTATTTCTGATAATCCAAATCCCCCAAGAAGCTAGGATGATGATTTCCATAGCAAAGGGTAGATGTAATTTCTCCTTAATATCTTCAATGGCCTCAAACACTGATAAACCCCTGTGCCTTTGTGGGCAAATAAAGTCCCAACAGTTTTCAGCAAAAGGACAAGTCCAGAATAAATGAGAAAGGGTTTCTTCTTGTGAACATTCCATAACAGCACACAAATAAGACTGGAGTTGCATATTTTTTCTTCTAAGGAGATTCCTTGTGTTCAAACGGTCATGAACTAGTAGCCAAAAAAAGAATTTATGTTTCGGTTGACAGGAGGTATTCCAGATCCAAGAGAAATGTGAGGGTGTAGGTTGATACCCAATCATGACTTTGTAGGCTTTTCGAGATGTAAACTTGTTGTTTCCCCAAATGTATGACCAATTGTCTTGTCTGCCTTCTTGATTCTTAGCCAAAGCTACTTGACAGATAACTTCCATCTGTTCAAACTCATTGTAGGCTTGTTGTGATAAGGGTAAGTGAAATAAGTCTTCTAGAAACTCAGTTTGTACCACTTCTTTTATAGTGTAGCTTGTATTTTTTGCAAATGATAGCAGATGAGGGAATTTTTGGTGAAGACACTGCTCCTCCCAAAGATCAGTCCAGAATAAAATTGAGTCTCCATTACCTAGATTTCCTCTAGCCATGGCTTTGTATGAATCAATTAGTTTTAGATGAGCTCTCCACCAGAATGAGCCTTCAGGGTTATGACTAGGGACAGACCCATCCACATAATGGTTTGAAGATTAGATCTAAGTCTATTCCTCCAATGGCTCTTCGGTGTTGTGGATGGAGATCTGGAGGCGGATGGTGATCGGAAAGAGCTCTCTTTTCTCTTCGCCCGAGGCCTCTTTATATAGGGGTCCCTTTGTTTGACCTGGTAGTGTCGATGGCAACTATACGAGCGGAACTATACAGCTGGAATTTTATTCCCGCAGTATAGTTGGTCGTTAAAGCGTATGTCTCCACTTCACCATCATCAAACAACATTATCTCCACGGGGAAAAATAGCAAGAAAGGATTGCATACCCCTTTGATCATTAGGCATTAGTGCCAGGGTTTAGAGAGATATTTCATCAAAAATATGAATAATATCCAGTTTAAATGTGGACGTAGGTGACTATATTTGAGATCCATCAACCTCCCCAAGCTTAAACTTGATCGTCCTCGAGCATGAAAACTAAAATCAAAAAGGAACTCAACATTTAAACTGAACTAATGAGATGATCATCTTACTCATGATTGGTAATATCATGTTTCCTCCACTTCATAAATCTGAAAAAATTCAGCATATATAGAGTAATGGTAAGCATATCATACGGGTTTTTATGCATCCTTGTAGCGCAGCAAAATTATTGTTAACATGGATGATTCAAATGAGTAAACTTTATTCCATGTCATGTAATCAACTCATAGGCTTGCCTTTGAACAATAAAGTATAATCATGTAAAATTGAGAGTGTGAGAGTTGTCATGAAAAGCATATGCACTAGAGTATCTCAATTCTCCCACATCAATAAGTCAAGACTTTTCAAGCACTACCTTGCCATTCATTGTCCTTCAAGAATTTCAGTTCTTAAGTAATTGAGAGCATGCCAAAAAAAATTAGTTTATCGGGTTGTGATGGACACTCGTGGAATTACTATGGTTTTTGTTCCTTTTGCACAATGATTACTCATATCAGGCAGAGGAGTGATTCCATCATGAATATAGCTACCCGGGAGTGCCAAGAATCTTACCCACTATAGCATTGCTGCTACATTTGTTTAATCAACTCATAGCTGAAATCTAGTAGTTTCCTCCATGAAGATCGTTTGTAGGCTAACAGAGTTTTTGGCATCCCAAGAAGTTTGACACGCATAAAGCTATATCATTCTTATGATTAACAAGTCAAACTTTGGCATGCTCACAAAAACCACTAAACATTAATTCAATCGAACAAATCCATTAAAAGAGAGTTATAAAGTCATTCATTATATTCCATGGTGTTGAGTGTCTCTAGAAATAAGCCTTCAAGACTAAACACTACAACACCCAAGCCTTCAATTGTGAGACTTTTTATAGATATGCTAGGTCTCGGGTAGCAGGTCGAGTTGGTTATAGGTTAGGGTTTTTCCCTTTGAACGTTCTATATTTAACTTCTTCTTGTTCTTCAAGCAATCAAGAGTCCGTAGGCTACTCGAGTTCTCTATTTAGGCCTTGGCGACACCGTGGGCTTCCGCTGTATTCAGGCCGTATATACCAAGCTCGAGTACCTGTAGGGTATACCCATGTCACCGGGTTATAGTTATCATTTAGAGTTAGAGATCGAAATTAGCAAACACTCGGTTGAAATACAAAGGAACATCTAAAGATTCGTTGAAACAACACCATAAGAGTTATGGCATGTTTGAGTTTCTAGAGGTTTCGATATTTCGAAATCATGACAAATGAACAAGTTTTGGTAGCGTATTCTTAGGAAACTATGAATACATGTTCAACAAGGGGCAAACTTGTTGTTGTCCAAAGTTGATGTGTCTTGATGAAGATAAAGGTGGAAGAAAGTAAAAGTTCAAAACAAGGTATTTAACCTTACCTCCTAATTGTTGAGGGGCCACAGCGGAATTTGTTTTGTGAAACTGAACTCTTCAAATAGTTATATTATGCAAGTTTGCGGAATTGTATTATTGATTCACTTCTCATGTTATTTGAACAAGACATACCTACAAACTACAAAGAAGCGTGATGGACCTAAGTACGAGAAATGACTAGGAGTCATAAAATCCTATATTAAGTTACATTTAAGATTGCAAAGTAATATGTTACTTGATCTTATTAAGTAAAGAAGTTTACTTGATATTTCTAAATGACTTGAAAGTCATAAGATGGAAATGAAACTTAATAGAGACGTAAAGCTCGATTTGTCACAAAGTATGGACAAATTCAAGGAGTTGACTACAATGTAGCGATGCTTAAGTCTATTGGATTTACACCAGCAATATATGGATACTGGAATCTCGTAGCTGGAATTCTCAATTTGATGATGATCAAAGAATTTTGGTAATGTCCAAGATTATCGAGAGGTCCTGCATTTGAGTGGGAGATGATTAGCTTGCCCAAATCTTAATATGTAAGAGACATATTTTGAGTGGGAGCTAAGTATCTTGGCCAAATCTTAATATGTAGTATACATATTTTGAGTGGGAGCTAAGTGAAATCCCTGGATCTCAAATATGGAAGTGCGAGCGTGAAACCATTCTAGGATATGTGGATGACATAAGTGAATGATGTGATTGGTATTAATAACATTTAAGTAGATAAATTGGGATGAAGTTGAAGTTATTAAAAAATGAGATCTATCGAGATAGATTGGTGAGTTTAATAAACAATGAATGTCGAATGCTTCTTGGACTTGATTCTAAAGATGTTCAGAATGTCCTAAGCAATATTCTGAAGAAGTTCAGAATGGAACAAGGTAAGAAAGAAGTTCTTACTATATGTAGCATTGTATTGGTATTACAATGATGGTTAAAAGGGAAGAAAGAGATGTGTTGCATCTCCCATGCCTCAGTCATAGGTTCTTCCATATTGTATACTCGACGTTCTAGAGGGAGCTTAGATGGTTATCAAGTACCACTCCGTGACTGGATGATTGAAAAGGTGCCTCTCAGGTTTCCCAAAGGGGCGCGTAGAGGAGTACATATCAAGACCAGGATTTTGCCAATCCATGTAATGGACAGATACATTTGCGGCCATCTCGGTGACGTTGCATTAATTAAGCTTCCAAGCGTGTGACTGGGTCACGGAATGCAATGATACAGAAACGAGAAACCAAGTTCATCGGTAACGAGATCGAACGAAGGTATGGAGATACCGTAGATCAAATCTCGGGTGAACTAGGTATCAAGTGGCAAAGGGAATGGGAAACGACTGTTTACGGTTCAAACGACATTATCATCGTGGAATGCATAGAGGTTATTATGGCCATCCCGGTCCCGCTATTGATCATTGATGGTGATCATGTATGTGCCATTCCTGAGCGGTGGGGAAATACACTTAAGGGTACGATGAGCTAGAGATCCTCTGTAAGTTAGAATCTCCATATGAAAGAGAAAAGGAAACCGGAAAAGTTCCATGAGAGAACCGAAATCGTTCCGGGAAAGTTCTAAAGTCATTCGGAAGAAATCGAAAGGGAACCGAAAGGTGTTTTAGGTCAAATTGGATTTTGTAATATGTATTTACATATTAATTCATGTAATTAATATTAAATATAATATCAAAATCTAATTTGAAGGAGTATTCCACTAATGGGCCAAACTTCCTAGGGAAAAAGGCCCCATGAGGGAAAACCAAAGGAGGGAAGGGCCAAAGGGCCAAGGCCTAGGCGCCTCAAGGGGGCCCACTAGGCCAGCCTAGGGCTGTGCACGGGGTGGGCCCACCCCTGGCCGGCTGGCCCATGAGGCCCATGGCGCCTCCCCCTCTACCTTGATTAGTCCCACGTGGGAAACCCAAAGGGGAGGGCACACCTCCCTCCCCCTATATAAAGGGGTGCCCATGGGTGGGATTTGACACACCAATATTTGGAGAAGTTCTTTGGTTGACTTTGTCCTTCCCTCTCTCTCGTCTCCATGCGTTGGCATGGTCCCAACTAAGGATTGTCCTTGCAAGAGAAACCGCACCTACAGCACGCCGTTGCGCTGCAGGGATTCCAAGACGGAGATCTACTTCCGCACTCCCGGCAGGGATCAAGGAGTCAGAGGTCGTCATCATACACCGTATGTATATGAAACCACGAGGGGCCTCACTTGAGGCACCTTGGATGTCGTGATCCGGAGTTGCTACACGATGAAGAAGGAGCAAGGGGTGACCTGCGAGGAGCTTCGCGACCTTGAGGTCGGCAATGAGTTTGACTACTTGAACCATGTTCCCCTCGAAACGTTAACCACGTACGGTCTACAAGTGTATGTATTCTGTACGCTCGGCTATTACCGCATTACTACATAGATAGATCTTGGGCAGTTTAGGAGGTTCCAACGTAGGATTTTTTGTTTTCTGCTGCGGAACACTTCAGTAAGGTGGTAGTCGCACAGGATATATCCCTTGTGAACGTCATGCTTGTTGAGACCTTTGGTTAGAATTTTTGGGGAAAACCACTACAAGCTCAATATGCTTATTCAGAAAGGCCGATGTGGGTTGGTTATGGCATCACCGATTAGCCCATGTAAATATGAGAACTTTGCAAAGTCTTCAGAAGGGTGGCCATATTGTGGGACTAAATGACAATGTTTGTTTTGCCAATGATCGTGTTTGGAGGGCATGTGTTGAAGGAAATATGCATGATTCTCCCCATCGAAAGACTACCAAGATCAAGTCCAATAGGATCCTCGAGCTCCTTCATGTGGATCTCTTTGGTCCTCCATCTCATTTAAGTCTTGGTGGGAAGAAATATTGCTTGGTGATTGTTGATGACTATTCAATTTATACATGGGTTTATTTCTTCAAGTTGAAGAGTGAAACTCAACAAACCATCATCGACTTCGCCAACCTTATTCAACGTCAACACAATGTTCCCATCTTGGTAAAAAGAAGTGACAATGGCTCAGAGTTCAAGAACTACACATCGAATGGGTTTCTTAGTGAAGAGGGGATTCAACATCAATATTCCGCTGCGTACACCCCTCAACAAAATGGTGTTGCTGAGAAGAAGAACCGTACTTTGATGGATATGGCTAGGTCCATGTTTCATGGAGTTTAAGTCTCCATACAACTTTTGGGCCGAGGCCATCTCCACCGCTTGTCACTCATCCAACCGGCTCTACCTCCGCAAGTTGTTGAAAAAGACTCCATATGAAATTGTTACCGGTAACAAGCCCAATATCTCCTACTTCCGGGTGTTTGTTTGTAAGTGTTTCTGTCTCATAAAAGGAGTTTGTTTGTCTAAATTTCAGTCTAGACAATTGAGGGTATATTTGTTGGTTACAGTGCCGAATCCCACACTTATAGAATCTATAATAAAACCACTCGGTGTGTTATAGAATCTAGTAGTGTGGTATTCGAACAAAATGATGGCTCCCAAGTGGGGAAAGTTGATGTTTGTGATGTAGATGATGAAATGCCTCAAGACGCCATAAGAAGAATGAGTGTGGGATTCTTCTGCCCCGTTGAGGAACCCCTTGTGGTGGCTCGAGAAGAACTATGCTCTACTCAAGTAAAGCCCTCATCTTCACAATATCAACAAGATCCGTCACTTGAAGCAAATGATGCACCTAGCCAAGAACAAAATGAGGACCCTCCTCATAGTGATTAAGCTGAAAATGTGGTTCAAGAAATATAAAGTGGAATCAGCCTTGATCATGACCAAGATCATCAAGAGTCCCATGTTGAAGAAGATACATCCAGTGGTGATCAAGGTCAAGTTAAAGGTCAAGACGGGGACCAAAATGACCATGATGATCAAGATCCTCCTCCAAGAAACAACAAGGAGATCGAGGCCCGTCGTGAAGCTAGAGTGGAAAGAAATCTGAGATTGAGAGAACACATTCTAGACAAGGTTTTTGGTGATATCCGGATTGTTTGGAAACCATGCAGGAAGAACTCAACAACTTCAAGCGCAATAAGGTTTGGAGGTTAGTAGAGAAGCCCAAAGAGTGCTGCAATGTTATAGGCACTGAATAGATATTCAAGAACACGCAAGGAGAATAGCGTTGTTGTGAGGAACAAGACAAGATTGGTATCTCAAGGATTCTCCCAAATTGAAGGCATTGTTTTTGGTGAAACATATGCTCCCATGGCTCGCCATGAGTCCATCTGTATCCTTCTTGCATATGCATATCATCATAATTTTAAATTGCAACAAATGGTTGTGAAAAGTGCTTTTCTTAATGGTCCTTTGCATGTGTTGGTTTATGTTAAGTAATCCCCGGTTTTTGAGGACCCCAACTTCCCTAACCATGTCTATAAATTCGATAAGGCGCTCTATGGTCTTAAACAAGCACCTTGTGCATGGTATGAGCACCTTAGAGAGTTTTTGTTACACAGTCGGTTTGAGGTTGGGAAAATCGGTCCCACTCTTTTTACTAAGAAGGTTAATGGGGAGCTTTTCATTTGCCAACTCTATGTGGATGAAATTATATTTGGGTCTACTAACAAAGCTTTTAATGATGAATTTTCAAAGCTTATGACCGATAGCTTTGAGATTTCTATGATGGAAGAGATGAGGTTCTTTCTTGGTTTTGAGATCAAGCAGTTATTTGGAGGAACCTTCATCAACCAAGCCAAATATATCCAAGACATGCTCAAGAGGTTCAAGATGAAGGATCTAAATGGGGTTTCTACACCTATGCAAACCAAAATTCCTCTTGAGCTAAATCCCAATGGTAAAGATGTGGATCAAAAGGTATACCGGTCCATGATTGGTTCTTTTCTTTACCTTTGTGTAGCTAGACTTGATATTGTTTTGACTGTACGAGTGTGTGCAAGGTATCAAGCGGCTTCTAAAGAAATCCACTTGGTGGCGGTCAAGAGAATTTTTCGATATTTAGGTCATAGCCCAAACTATGGTTTGTGTATCCGAAAAGCTCAAGTTTCTCTCTTTGTGGGTACACGGACTCGGATTGGACTGGTGATAAGGATGATAGGAAATCAACCTCCGGGGCATGCCAATTCCTTGGTAGGTCCTTAGTGTGTTGGTCTTCTAAGAAGCAAATATGTTTATCTCTCTCCACCGCCAAAACTGAGTACATGGTAGTCGCAAGTGGATGCACTCAATTATTATGGATGAGGCAAAATTTAAAGGAATACGGTGTCACTTATGACAAAGTGCCTCTTTTGTTCGATAATGAAAGTGCTATCAATATTGCATAGAACCTAGTGCAACATACAATAACCAAGCATATTGACATTTGGAATCACTTCATTAGAGATTATGTTGCTCGTGGAGATATTGAGCTACTGTATGTAGGCACCAAGGATCAACTCGCAGATATATTCATGAAGCCTCTTAATGAAGCAAGATTTTGCTATTGGAGAAATGAGCTAAATATCATAGATTCGAGGAGCTTAACTTGACCACTTTGCATATTCACCTATATCTTGATACTTTATTTGGTTTAGGTGTGGGCATGGAGATAGGGGAGTGCGGTCCTAATCAATTGGGCTATACCTCCCCCCATAATGCCAACATCAAGTAATTCAATTCTCTTTATATCATTTAGTGATATGTGAGCTTTATTGATGAGTAGTGGCTATGAACCCAAGATACATCTTCGTAGTGTCATGCCACACACTCTTACATGGCAGCCTCAACCACCGCCCTCTTCTTTTGAAGAGTTGGTTGTTCAAATATTGTTGCAGTTCATTTGGAATTTATTTGGATTTGCCTTGTTTTTTGAGTCTATCCTTAGTAGTTTCTCCATCCTAGACCTGTTCGAACCCCAAAACCTGCTCATTTTGCCACACATTTGTCCAACAAACTTGTCCTGGTGTTCTTGGTCGAAGGAGGGCAGACAATCAACCATGTAGAAACCGGAATATCTGGCTTGCCTAGACTCTCCACTGTGTACACCCGAACTATCCGGCAGGCCCGGACAGTCCGGCGTGTGCACCTGAACTGTCTAGCCTAAGCAGTTCCAAAATTGGGATTTAGGAGCCAGGGAGAAGAGAACGGTTCAGTCCTTCTTCCTCCCCCCGACTGCCTCTTCCTCCCAAGCTGATGCCCCTCCTCCAAGGACGCCACCGGGAAGGCCACTCCGGCCTGGATCCATCTGCTGCTGCCGGCAATTACCTCCCATCCACCGTTGGGCCCTCTTCCCCACTGGTGGACCTCATCATGTTTGCTGGCGCATGCCTCTCTGTCTCTCCTTCTCTTGGGAAACCTTATATGATTTGTTGAAGGCTAGTCTATGCTAGAATCGATGATTCTATTCCCCTAGCATGCAGTGTACCCCTTGTAGTCATCTTAGAAATGTCGATCTGTTCTGATTGATCTTCCTTGCACTGCCCAGGAAACACCAAGGTTTCCAGCTGGAGTCTCCGGCAGGTACGCATCGGATATTCCGGTCCAGCCGGAATATCCAGTGTGTACACACCAGAATGTCCGGTCCTAGAGGAGTCACCGGGGTGTTTTTCCCGGACAGTCCGGAAAAAATTAGTCGGCTCAGTTATGTTTTCCTTCGATTGATGTTACCTATTTGGAAACTCCTGGACAAATGTGCTCACCCCTATGCTACCTCCCCCCTCTAATTTCATTGGTGGTTCTCGTCCTTGCCAGTCTTGTGCAAGTCAAAAGGCTCGTCCTCGCATGTTCCAATATGATGAAGACCATGATATTCATGTTGATCCATCTATAGTCAGGAAGTTAGCTCATGAGCATGCAGTAGCAAAGCAAGAGAAGATCAGGCGACTGAAAAGGGATGAAGCCAAGCACATCAAGTTTGAATCATTGACTACCTTTAAAGGGATGAGCACCGAGGAGTTTGTGGAGATGCGGATTCAGCCATTCTATGCTCAGTCTCACACCTCCCCTGATGATCATTTTTGGAGGAATGAGTAGTTGCTTCTTTCAACAAGGTGATGAGTACCTTCAAGACTCCTATGGTTCCCATGCAGTGGTTAGATCTAGAGAAGTTATGGGGTTTCTCTTATTTTGATGTCGCTCTATGGGTAACCGATAAGATGGCGCTGCACACCATATTTCAAGCACAGGAAGACTACAACACTAACTTGGTCCAGCAGTTCTATGCCACAGTGGTGTTTGGTGATTAAGTGGACAGTCCTCTTGAGTGGATGTCATGCAACACAAGGTGTTGTTCCAGCGTGTTGCAATTTGCAGGAATCCTTGGTTTGCCTTTCAACCCTAGTGCTCCCAATGGTGCAAGGATGCATGTTCATCGTCAGGCTTATGACAAGAATAAGTTGGCTCCTATTTATTCTCAAAATGGTGTGGTTGGCCAAACCACCAACATAAAACTCCTCTACAACATTCTGCTTTGCATGTTCCGCCACACTCCTACTCCCAAGGCAAGCAACAAGGACAAGATGAGAGGTGCTGAAATCAACCTCATGGCTCATGCTCACTCAGTTCAAGCTCCTTGTCCAAACCATGAAGGTGGTGCTACTGATGGCATGGACTTCATCTACCAGGATATGTACAAGTGCATTATGGACAAGAAGTGTCCTCTCTATTCCCCTTATGTGATGAAGCTCATCCTTTCTCAAGCTCCTCCAACTCCTTTGCTCAACTCCGACCTCATGAGGCACAAGACTACCAAGATTTAGATAAAGGAGGCTCCTTCCTCCAAGGCACCCAGTGGCTATCCCTCGTCCCATGATATCTTTGAGCACGAGGATGAAGATGATAGTGATGATGAGTTTGAGGAAGTGCGGGAAGATGTGTCACGCGGCCCTCTCATGAAGCATGCTAGCAATGCATACCTTTTTGACACCACTCGAGCAGAAGTGCATCAAAAGGTGAAGAAAGCTTTTTGGTGGAAGAAGTTACTCTTGTGTCAGAACATCGATATCTGCCATTATCAGTATGATGCCTACAAGGCCAACAGAAATGTCATGAAGGAGCTCAACAGGATCAGCCAGCCCATGGACATTGACTCCTCCCAGCAGGTTTCACATGGTACACTCTCTTATGGTCACTGGAGCCAGGGCCATGTGGATTGGTCTTTTTTTGAGGATGTGCCCTCCTCTTCTCGCCCTCATGGCAAGGAGACTGCTCCAGACGATGACGAGGATGGGGATGAGGGTGAGGACAAAGATGAGGATGAGGATGTCGACGAGGACGATGAGGATGACGAGGACTTCAGTGGATATAGTTAGTTTGGGACGGATTTGTATTGATCTTTTCCCTTTTTGGCATCTCGATGCCAAAGGGGGAGAAGTAGCCCCATATTAGCATGCTACCGGGTATTTGCGTGGGTACACAAGCTTCTCGTTCATTCGATTTTCCTCTTTGAAGCTTGTGTCTTTATTTTATATGTATGTGCACTATGTTGTGTTGAACTCCTTGTGTGTGGTAATACATGCTTATTAAAGACTATGTTATGCCTATGATGTTTTAGTCTAGTCTTTATCCTAGTATCTTGTCTACCCTCATAAATTTATAAACTCTAGAGTGGGTGTTGATCCTAGTTAGTGTGATCTTGTATTCAAATGCAAACTTAAAATGGTCACACATCTAGGGGGAGCCTCTCTATTGTTTATAAATTATTTGTTGCTATGCTTATTGCTTATCATCTATGCAAATCCTTGGGTTGTCGTCAAACATCAAAACGGGGGAGATTAAAAGGGCATTTTTGCCCTTCATATGTTTTGATGTTTGTCGACAACACTAGGAAAGTATAATCGTGTGCTAAAGTGGTTCAGTGCATAATTATCTTGTCATCGTACTATTATATTCGAAAACGGACTCTACGGGTCTCTGAACTTGGTATTTGATAAAAAAAATTCCGGAGTTATATTTGAATAGCCATCAATATCTTCATCTTCATACCATATTTGCTCGAGTCATGAAACCTTTCACTTTCTTATTACACAAAAATTACACCCATTTCTCCACTAACCTGGAAATTTCTTTCACACAAAACTCACACAATTCTCATGAGCACATTAGTGCATACGAGGTAATAAACTTTTAGTTCAATTTCAAACTGAAATCCATCAAAACATAAGCACTAACCAACTCCGTTCCGAAAGACCAAAAGAATTCAAAAAGGAAATCGATTTAAGAGGGCAAATGTAAGAGTGGTCAAAATCTGTCAAAACAGACCAGCAAGCAAAGATCCAATTTTTTTCGAAAATCTTATGTTGCTAAAATCAAAAAGTGCAAAACGAAAGAAAGTTAAATAAGAATCTGAGGAGAAAATCACAAAACATTATAGCTCATCTGACATACAGAGATCTCTCACGAATTTTACGGTGAACACAAAAATCTGTTTCGGGACAGGCAACTTTCCCAAATCTTACTTCTCTCTCATTAGAGGTTGATCTTGACACAAAACCAAATAAAAAGGATAAGAAGAGGTTATTACTGAAGTAATAACTTCCAGACTCAAATAAACGAAAACAAACTAAAAGCACAAAATAATTGGGTTGTCTCCTAAAAAGCTCTTTTCTTTATAGCCATTAAGATGGGCATGATAATTTCAATGATGCTTACATAGGAATATGAATTGAAGAAAAAGAGAGCATCAAGAAGCAAAAATACACATGTTTAAGGCTAACCCACTTCCTATGCAGGGGAATTTTGTAAGAAAATAAATTGTTGAAACCAAAGGCTACTAGCATAGGAAGGCAAAACAAGTGCAACATAAAGATTTTCAGCATAAAGTGAGGAAACTTAATATTACTGAGATGCATAAGAACACGTTTCCCTCTCTCATAATAACTTTCAGTATCATGCATAAACTTAACAATATAACTATCACAAGAACTATTGTAGCAATGATCACTTATTCTAACAGAAAACACAGGGATACTGGCTCTCATAACACTATGTGAAACAATATTAGAAGTATCCTTACAAAGAATAGTGTGTCCATCTTCTATATATTTAGTGACAAAGTCTTTCACATTTGCTATCATAGGTTCAACAGCTACTTGGTCATTAGGTTCAACAGTTTTATTTGTACTTTCATTAACCATACTATCTATCATATAATGTTCCTTTATCTTAACTGGGAAAGGCATTTTCTCAATGTAAGGTTTGGGTAAAACATGATTAGCAGTATAAACTTCAGTATTTCTTGCAGGAACACTGTTAGCAATATCTTTATAAGGTTCATGATACTTATTCCACTTCTTTTAGGAACTTCAATATAGGAAGCAAAAGCCTTAAAATAAGTTGCAATAACTTGAGAGTCTAAACCATAAGCATTTTTAATATTTGAAAGTCATAAGTTCCCATAAAAGATTCAATGCATTCATAATCATAATTTATACCTGACTTTCTTCCTTTAGCATTCTTGCATGCTTCAGCATTATCTTGAATACGGTCTAGAAGATCTCATTTAGCTCCTTCTTCCATTCGTGTAAATGATCCAGCACAAGAAGCATCCAATGGATCCTTATCATGAAGAGAAAGCCTTGCATAAAAGTTATTGATAATAATATTGTTGGGAAGCTCATGAATGGTGTGGGGTCCCCGGATTAACCATCCGAGAATCCCTGTTATGTATATATATCCATGTTCCCATGATCAGTGAGCCGTGGAACATAACCGACAAGTATCATTACAACATTCGTAACATAATGAAATACAAGACTTACATAAATGCCATAATGGCTACACCATCCTTAGCAGCGGAACATCATCATGCGCAGAGCCCAATCGTGCCTCAACCTATAGGCGGCTGACTGGGAAGACGGACTAGCTCGCTAGACGTCACCTAAATTCTTCCGAAGCCGAACCTCTAAAAGTCTAGCCAAGTAAATAGCCAGGGACAAAGCCGTGAGTACTTCGAATGTACTCGCAAACCACCAGGATAAGAGAAATAAGGAAATGCAACTTTGGCTATGGAGAGGTAGTTTTATCTAGGGTTATTTTTGAAAAGCCTAGACTAGCTCTTGAAGTTATGGCATCTCCATATCTTTGTTGAAAAAGAGTTTTGAAAACATGCCTTTGGTTGTAAGTCAAGACATCTCCATATCTTTGTTGAAAAAGAGTTTTGAAAACAGTTTTGAAGTAGAAACCCTTTTTAAACTCTTCGACCACCTCGGGTCGAAACAAAGCTTTCGAACTCAGGTTCCCCCGGAACCTTCGTCCTCTACATCCTTGTTTCCCAAACAAGCACAGTTGGGTACTCCTAGCCAACACCTTTACAACCGTCCTTGACTGTGGACACGGCTATTCGAATAGATTATACTCTGCAGACTTTGTGCACTTTCCCCACAAGAATCAATACATCCGTCGGGATACAACCACGACCCACTACCACTGTAGATGGGGGTCCGGATAATTAAACCTAACCTTTCGCTTGTTGACCCTAGCAAAGGCATGCTTTTTCTTTTGTGTTTGTTCTCCCCCGGCAATGAATATGTGGCTCCCAGCCATAGTCCTTCCTTCCATACACGCGCATACCCAAGCCGCAACTTGGCATATACCTTAATCTAGAGACTCCACTTCCTTCCGTACACCAATTGTTGCACCGGCCTCCTGCCAGAACAGGCTCACTCTTGCCAAAGCAAGCAACAGGCTTCAGATCCAAGATCTGGTAGCGCCTTCTCGAAATTCAAGGGATCTCTCCCTGTAAGCAATGTAGAAGCTGCCTCGGCTAATGCGGACAAACTACAAGTTAAGCCCCATCACCTAGGGTAATGTGGTGGCGCTGATAAAAATTGTTCCGGTAAAGACGTAGAACATCCCTTCACTTTCTCATTTCTCATCGTCACCATATCTTTTGTTAAAACATCCGCTTGGAATGATGCCTCTTCCCAAGGGTTTTACAAAACGGTTAAAACATTTTATTTCCTCAAAGCCGGGGTTTTCAAAGAGGTACGATGCTGACCACCGTACTCTCGGTCTAAAGGTATAAAATGGTAGGCACAACAGGGTGGTGCCACGAGGGACACAAAGTCATAACTTGGAGGGGCCAAGTTATTAGCGTAGTTTTTATAAGACAAGACATGCAGGTAAACAATGCAATTTATAAAGAGGATACAAAACAGGTAATAAAGAGAGTAAGACAAGTAGCAGAATTCAGGAATGGTGGCTTACCTATGATCAGCAATAAGTCCCTGGACTTCTTTAGATAACTAGAATACCCAATAAAATAATAATAATAAGTCCCTTCCATCTTGTCGCCAGACACTCACACTATCGTCGTCATCGGGTATACATGCAAGCATATAAGTTCACAATCAACACACGGCAATACATGCATGAAACCATACAGCAAACAAGCATAAGGAGTACTACTGAACTTGGTAGGTTTTGGGAGGAGTTGGGTATTGATAGAGAAATTACTAAATTGCCATTGTAGTGCTTTTCTCTTGGGAGATAGATGTCTAGGAATAATACCAAGAACTTGGAGTGGTGTTATGGGGTCTGTAGGATATCAATGTGCAACCATGATATCCTCAGATAGGTATTGACAAAACAAGACCAACACAAGTGGTTTTACTAGATTATCAACTTCCTAGATTTAGTTATGCTTTTTATAGTGGGAATAAACTCTAGTTTGAGGAAATAATTCACCAGAAGTTATCTGGATCTCCAAAAATTATTCCCTCGGGTGGTTAGGTATTGTTTGATGTACTGAACCATCTAGAGTTGGGATCTTGCCAAAAGAATTACCAGAATGCCCTTAATAAATCATCAAAGGCAGTTCTGTCAGGTTTTTCTCTTTTTCACCAGATTAAATCTACAGAAGCTATTGCATTGATTCCAAGGGCATGAGGTAGGTATTTACAATACCTTTCTGTCGGAATTGGATTTACTCTATTTCGACTTGTCTAACTCCTGGAGTGATTTATTTAGTGAAAATACTCCTTACAGAAGTATTGAAATCACTAAAATTCAACCAGAGCTCAATAAATTCTGAGCTGCTAGGATTTGATATAAGTTGATGCTATGATGTACTGGGAGGTGGAATTAGGTCATGAACACATCCTGTTTGACCTAGAGAATTTATCCAAGGCATATAAAGGCTGATTTGGGTATTTTTCTCAAAGGCACACCTCTGTTCACCTTGGCATAGGACCTGTGTTGGATGATAGGCATGTCACATACCTCTCAGAAGAGCTTTGGTTCATCTCAAATTGAGGTGTAAAACTCTCTGAGGAATTTATTTAGTGTAAAGTACACCTGGTAGTAGAATAAATTCTAGCAAATAATGGAAAAGAGTTTGGACTTGGGGTTGCCTCTGCATGTTTGAGACAACATCAGGGAGCAACCAGAAATTTGAATCAGGTCATTTGGATTTCATTTACATTTTCAAAAGGATTTAAACCTACTGGTATTTCTCTAGATCTTAAAGTAAAAGAAAGAGGCAATTGAGTAGTTGGGCTGGGTCTGAAGGGGAAATGGGCGGCAGGGGTGGATTCGGCCCAAGGCGGACAAGTGGGGCGCGGGGGAGCCACGGATTGAACCTGACTGGCGGGGCCCACCAGTCAGCGAGTGGGGGCGCCCGAAGCGGCATCGGCAGATCTCGGCCTTCAGTTTAAGTGGCGATGGACGGCGCAGCATCGTCGTCCACCTGGGCTCGCCGGCGATGCGAGCTAACCCTAGCAGAGGGTGGCGCAAGGAGGGGAGCTCACCTAAGGGCTCGGGAGAGGATGTGGAGGCGGCAGGGCGATGCGGTCTATGACGGCGAGCAGATCGATGGGCGGCACAGCGGTGGAGGTCCACAGGAAGCAGCTCGCACGACGGCGGCCGAGAGCGACCTCGTCGGAGCTCACTGGCAAGGACGGAGGAGTACGTCCTGGGCAAAAAGAAAGGTATTATCAGGTAGAGGAGGAGGAGGAGAACACATGAGCTGACATGCAGAGGAAATGGAGCAAGGGAGAAGGATCCTTGCTTGATTTTTGGAGGCTGAGAGCGCTCCTTCTTCTTCTCCTGGGCAGCACAAGGCAGAGGAGAGGGGGTGGAGCCTGGGGAGACTGAGTGGAGGGGAGAGGTAACAAATGAGGGGCAGGGGTGAGCTGGGGGAGGCCCCTGGCCATATATACTAGGGAGGGGATGTGGATGGAGTAAATGTCCCATTTGGACATGAGGGAGAGGATTGATGGCCAGTGATTGGTCTAGGGGACGGTGGGGAGGGGTATGATTAGTATTTGGTCATGCTGGGTCAGAGAGGGAGGGGTGGCAGTTGTGGTAATTAAGTAGGGGTAAATCTTTGTAAGATCTTGTTGTCTCTCTCTCTTTTATTTGTACAAGGGTAAAATGGGAAGGGCTGAGGTGGAGCTACAGGGTTGGTCGACCTAGGGTGTGTCTTGGTGTTGAGGATAAGCATTGAGAAAGTTTTGATGAAATTTGAAAGTGGTTTGAGAAATGAATTTGCTTAGTTGGCAGAATTGATCCCATTGATGGTTATGAAGGAAGTCCAAAAACTTGTATTGGACCAGGGGAGGAAATGGTACTGGTAGATACAGGAGGTCAAGGTAGACTCCTAGGATTTATTTTCGATTTTTACAAGGGGTTTTAGTCCTCATAGATCCACTTATTCAAAAAGGACAAAAGTGATTTCTAGAAGATTATTTGATATTTTTACATTGGACTGGGGTGGATCTTCATTTGAGATGGTCCCAAATGTGAATACACACTTAGGGAAATTTTCCCAAGATTTATTGGGGGCTAGAAATATTTAAAACAATTATTATTCCAATTCAGCCATTTAAGGAAATGGGAAAAAAGAAATAATAAAGCTTCTCAAAAATAATTATTTTTGAGATGGAAAGATAGGGTATGTTATATGGAACTAATATGAGCCAAAAACTTGAGAAGTGTTTTGGCAAAAACCAAACTTTCTTTCATGGAGGGAGCTTTGGAGACTTTGACTATTAAAGGAATTAAATAGATTTGGAGCCATAATAATTATGGATAAGATTTGATAAATCTTGATACTCAAGGTAGATGATGTATAAAAGGTGTAGCAAGCATTTGCAACCTTGTGAAGAGGAATTCCAACTTGAATTAGATGGAGGAACAAAGCATTGAGGATCTAGGGTGGTGTTATTTTTATACCACCAAAACATGCTTGCATCTTGGAGCTCAGAGCTCACCTTGGTGCAAGGGATAGATGGATAGGTGGACCAAGTCATATATATGATCATGGAAGGAGAAGTTTGGATTAAAAGCATTTGAGGTGATCTAGAAATGATGGCAAACTTTGTTGAAAATAAGGCTGCCATGCAAAATGTGCCATGATGCCTTATAAACCATGTGGGTTTAACAAGCTCAGGGATCCACCTAGAACAAGTGAAGTAGATTTTGATAGAACTATATGAGTAGAACACAACCATGCAGAGATTTGGTCCATAGGAGGTTGGATGATGATGTGAGCTTCTACCAAAGTAGGCACGATGACTGGATTTGCAGAACAAGTGGGTTGGAGGATGATCTAACCAAGGGAAAATGTGGGACTTGGTAGTCCTTAGGATGGGTAACAAGATGGTTCAGGTGCATTATCAAAAATGCACATGGTTTGAGAAAAGGAGGCATTCGAAAAGGTGATGGTGGAACAGATTCCAAATTTGGCAGTTTTGAGGATTTTGACTAGAGTATGAGAGGGAATGTTCTTGGAGGGGTTGCAAGGTATCAGAGCATCAACAAGTGGATGATGTTGAGGTGTAGATTGAGGAGCAGGGATCCATGCTTGTCATTGGTCCTCATGGACTTGGAAGCTTCTAGAATGGATCTGGTTAAGGGTTTTAGGTGATTCCTAGTATCTAGAGATTTGATCTTGCTTGGTATACTGGCTTAGGGTGTGGAGACTTGGGAAACCCATTGATCCTAGTGACGAGCTCCTATGGTAGCTCCTACTACTTTCTAAGCAAACAAGTCAATCAGCAGATCAAGACAAGTCATCTTACAAACAAACTAAACCTACTTATATGGCAACCATGAAGCTTAGGTTGAGGTAGGGATGGGTATTTTAAAGGGGTGGAGCTCTGAATAAGATGAGAGTCCTTGGTACCTCTACCAAGAGTAGAACTTCAAAAGCTTATAAAAAGGGTTTTGGAGATCTTAGAGGTAAGGGTAGTTTGAAGGTTCTGTCCTGAAAACATAAGGAGGTTATATTATATATCTCTCCATAGTTGGTCAATTGAAGCTACCAAGATAGTTTTAGTTGCATAAGCATCTTGGCTCATGTTTTGAAATGCCAGAACGTTTGAGAATATGTCAAAAGAGCCAGGATAGTTTTGGTAAATAGCTTTTTCGAACTGAGGGTGAGGTAAGGAGTAGCATAAGGTATACACTCACGTGCACAAGCACAACAAGCAAACACTGCACCAATCAACAAGAAAAGTTTTTGTTCCCCCTGATTTTGCATTCTGAACAACAAATCAAGGTTGCTGAAATTGGGATGTTACAAATGGGACATTTGAGCATTAGTAACTTCAATCTCCCCCAAGCTTGAGTTGTACTGTCTCCATCAAGAGGCCAAAAGTTGTATATTTGATTCTAATCTTTACGAATCTCACTAGGAGGATAAAATTTACAATAAAAGAGAGGTACTATTTCCTCCCATTCAAGAGATTGACCATTCTTCAACAGCTTATACCATTCCTTAGCTCTTCCTTTCAGTGATAATGAGAATAACTTCTTCTTTACTTGATCTGTTGTAATACCTGCACACTTGAACAACCCGCATAATTCGTGTATAAAGAGCAAATGATCACCGGGATGGACAGTTCCATCTCCATCATAGTAGTTATCCATAACACGATCATAATTCTTGTAGGTATCTTAAAAGTATCATTCTCAGTAGGTGGTGGTTCATCTACTACCTTAGCAGTGGTAGTAGCATTACGAAATAAGAAACTAAGTGAATTGTCCATATTGAAAATAAAGTAACTAACAGAAATAAAAAATACCCACAATAGAAGTTTCCTTTACCAGTTCCACTCTCCAATAGCGCTTCACTCCCCGGAAACGATGCTAGAAAATAGTCTTGATGACGCACAACTATAGGGGGTGTATCGCAGTATTTTTGATAAGTAAGAGTGTCGAACCCAACGAGGAGCAGAAGGTGTTGATGAGTGGTATGGATCAGGAATTCTCTGCAAATACTTAGCAAATGGATTTTTAGGGGTTTTTGCTAATGCAGGTAAATAAAGTATGAGTAAATCAAAGACAATAAGAATAAATGCAGCAAGTGGCCCAATCCTTTCTTTAGCAAAGGACAAGCCGGTTGTATTACTTAAGATGACCAAACGTTCTCGAGGACACACGGGAATATCGTCAAGTGCTTTCGCTTCATATAGTTGATTAATCTCCTTTAGTTTGTTAAGTGTTGTGTGGGTGAACATGTGCTAATGTACCGACCTTCCTAGGGATAATACATACTTGTGACCCTTGCAAGCATCCGCAAGTACAAGAAAGTAATTAAGATAGAAATCTAACCATAGCTTGAAACTCTAAGACCCTGACATCCCTTGTGCAAAGGTTTCCTAACGAGGGTTCAGGTTTCTGACACTCCGGCAACCCCTACGATTAGTAGCCAAATACACAATGCATTCCCCTAGGCCCATATAGGTGAAGTGTCATTTAGTCGACGTTCACATGACACCACTAGAAGAAATACACCACAACTTAATTAACAAACCATTGAATCTTTCTCAACACAATTCCACTACTAACAACATGACTTCTCCCATGTCCTCAAGAACTAAACGAACTACTCACAAGACATCATATGGATCAATATCAGCGATGAAATAATGATAAGTAATAATCTAAACATAGACAATAATTCAATGGTTCACTCAATAGCATCAACTACAAGGAGTAATCAACACCGAGAAAGTTTCCCCTTGAACTATGCAAGATTCAACCCAATTGTTATAGCGGTATGATGGTGGTGACGATGGTGCTGGTGGAGATGATGGTGATGATGATGATGATCCTGATGAAGTCCAGCTTGATGGTGGTGTTGATGGCGACGATCTCCCCTCTCTGGGAAAGAATTCCCCCAGCAGAATCTCTATACCGGAGAGATCTTTCTCTCTCTGTAGTTTTCCGCCCAAAGAGGTGGTGGAATCTTTCTATGGTCGCTCCTCGAGGCTTAGGGTTTTGTGGGGATAATATATGCCAAAGGGGAGAGCCTGGAGTGGGCCAGGGTGGCCACACCACCTGTTGGCGCAGCCTAGGGCTACCCGCGCCAGGGGGTGGTGTGGGCCCCCTGTGGCCCATCTCCACTCCCCCTTTTGTCATCCTTCGTCTTCTAGAAAAATAGGATTTTCTATGTATTTTCCTGGATTTTCTGATCTTCGCGAATTTCGCCTCTAAATAGCACATTTTCCATCAGAATCCTGACTGCAGCGGTCCATGCTCCAAAAGTCATCAACCATGCAAAAATAGATGAAATAACATAAGTATCATCTCTTAATATGAAATATATCAGTGAATAACAGTAAATTCATGAAAAATGGACGTATCACACCATCAATATTTATTGCGATCATTTGAGATTTATGAAAATTTATTTTCAGACCTGCACATCGAGCATATGCTTCTAGAATTGAGTGTATGTTTAGCAACTGAGTTCTATCTGCAGGCGATATAATAATGGTGTCGTCTGCATATTGTACCACTAGATAATATTCAGAGGCAGGTTGGACAATGGGGAGACTGATAATACCTTCCTCAAGAGCATGATTAAAACTATAACTTGTAAAAGTGCATCCCAGTTACAAACAATAAAGGGGAAGGGGGTCTCCTTGTCTTACTCCTCTCCTACATTTCAATTCTATACCTGGCACTCCATTGACAAGGATAGAGGAGGATCCTGGTTGTAAAATAAGTTTTATCCAGTTTACAAATCTATCATCAAAACCCATGTCTTGTAGGATCAGTAAGATAGTGGAGTGCTTAATCGTATCAAAGGCTTTCTCAAAATCAAGTTTGAGAACAACGATCTCATTTCCAGAAGATTTGCACTGATATAGATAATCGAATGACCATGTCAAGCAATCTTGTATATTTCTCCCCTTAATGAATCTGTATTGATTTCTATGAACCACTTTTAAAATCAATTTATGTAACCTTTCGGCTATTATCTTATTCAATAATTTCAGTATACAATTCATCAAAGAAATGGGGCGAAAGTCATTTACTATTTTAGGAGTAAGCTTGTTGGGTACCAGAGCGATGAGAGAGTTGTTGAGACAATGAAGGCTGATTTTACCTTCCCAAAAGTCCTCATAGATTTTGTAAAAGTCAGGGGAAATAATATCCCAACAAACCTTTAGAAACATGCCATTGAAGCCATCTGGCCCAGGTGCCTTGTCAATAGGTATTGATTTAACAATTTTGTATATTTCTTCCTTTCTAAATGGGGTTGAAACTTCCTCCAACCCATCTACTTGCTGAAAAGTTTAGACAAATCAAAACAAATATCAGGGGTATTGGAAACACCCATTCTATTTTTAAAAGAGGTAAGGAAGGCAGCAGCTTTATCCTCATGACTGTCTACAACTCTGCCATCTTCCAAAGTAAGGGATACAATAGAATTGTGGCTAAATCTTTCAGTAGCACGAGCGTGAAAATATTTTGTGTTTTCATCTCAATCATAGGTACACCTATTTTTCCAATATTTATTTTGATAATCAAGCTACCTATAATATGTTTTTTTCAGAATAACTTTGAAATTCCATTCCTGGAGAAAAAGAGGGCGTTTTTCTTCTAGAATGTCAAGTTGCAGCAGGATCATGTTACTATTTCTAATTTGAAGCTTTAGCTTTGAAATTGATTTACTCCACTATTTTAAACCCCTTCTCACATTCTTGAGCTTTGCTGAAATTGATGTGGCACTATTACTGGCTCTGACTGGCTTTTCCCAAAGTTTTTAACAGTCTCCTCGAATCCTAGGTGCAGAGGCCAGTAATTTTCGAATCTAAAGAGCTTGCTTGTTGGAATAGAGGTTTCAATGGACACTAGACAAGGTGCATGATCAGAGACAGATTTAGCAAGTGGTTTAACTACTGTATTTTGGAAAACTAATGTCCATTCAGTGGAAGTGAAGAACCAGTCTAGCTGTTCTAGGACTGGTTCCAATTGCATATTGCATATTACTATAGTTGGTATCTGAATTACAATAGTCTGCTTAATAACTTAGTTATCACCATTGTGGATGAAGTTTGTAGGTATCTAAGTTACAATAGAAAGCCCATAGTCGCATAAAATATGCAAAAAAAATATTAGAGGCATCTAACTTGTTTTTTCAGGGAATGTGATGTGATATGGTCTGTGATACAAATGTTGTTGTATGCAATGTGATATTGTAAAACAACCGGCAGGAGCCATATGGTTGTTATTTTATTTTATGGCCTGCATGTCGGAAAATGAAAATCCATGTAATTAGATTAGTGGAGAACAACCTTTATGGTGGCACCATGGACCTTGGTGACACACCAGTGGAATGATGGAGATCATGCCATGACGCACGAGATGGAGATCGAATGCGAGAAGGACCATATCATATCACATTATATATGCATGTGATGTTTATCCTTTGATGCATCTTATTTTGCATTGATTTGATCGCCTAGGTAGTATTTGATTCCCTTGGTAGCACTATAAGATGATCCCTTCCACTAAATATCAAGATAATAATATGTTCTTCCTTAGTACGCACCATTAAGAAAGTTCATCGTCTCAAAGCACCACATGATGATTGTGTGTGAAAGATTATACGTTCGCATACAATAAGTGTAAGATAGCTTTACACATGTGAATACTAAGGTTCTTACTTGATGGGCCTATCATGTATAGACATGGCCTTGGAACATGAACCGAAAGGTAAAGCATGAGTCATATTGTTGTGGAAATGGCCACGGCAGTCGCTGCTACTGGCAGCGATTGATTGTAACGTGAGGAAGAGCTGGCGGCCATCTACAGTGCGAGATGGGGCGGATGCACATGGTTTTACCCAGGTTCGGCCCCTCGGAGGGTAAAGACCTACTCCTGCTAGATTGGATTGACGAGGAGCGAGTTACAAGGGCGGCGAGCTCGGCATCTAAGCAGCGAGTCGCTCGAAGGGGTGTATGATGGCACGTAAGTACTCAGGATACCCTAGGGAGGTTTATATATGGGACACCTCGCTAGGGTTTATAGTATACAACGGAACAAGATATGGGTTCGGAGGCTTTTGACCTAATCCAACTGGGCTTCAAACGCACTTCTGGGCCTCTAGTCTCCAGTCGCCAGGCCTTCTTCTCAGTCGCATACCAGTCGCCGTCCTGCAGGCCCACTTGTGAGACCTTTGGCGCAATCGGGACGTCCTGCTGGGTATACCCCATTTGGCATATCCCCATCAGTAGTCCCTGAGGCCATCATTGATTCAGACGCAGGTGTTCATTTAGCAGTCGGAGTAGGCGAGTTCAAATTGGACGCCCAGTCGAATTGGCGGTGGACTCCACCGAGACCAAGGAAATTTCCCTAGGTCCTCAATCGCTACTTCGGCGAACGCTATAGCTATCTTGTCGATGCTTCGGCAAGTGGATGTGGACCAGCTGCAAACGAGTCGAATGGAGGAGTTGGATTGTCAATCTGGTCAAACTATCCATTGGAAATTCCAATGGTAACTTTGGCGTAATTAGTGCGGGTAATGGCTATCCCGAGTTTGGCGCATAGCGACTCTTTATAGGGGGAGTAACGAATTAGCCCTGCAGATCCTTCCCCATATTCTTCATCCTTGCGCATCCATTTCTCCTATCTACGTTTGATACACACCCCTCCAGACCAAACGACTCCACTTTCCTTCTTAATGGCACCTCCGAAAGGCTCGTGGGGGAAGTCCAAGTGCTCTGCGGCACAACTCAAGTCCTTCGAGGACGCTGGTATCCTTTGCAAGGGGAATTAGAGGATCCCCGCGGTTTTCGAGGTCGAGCCGAAGCCACGTGCCGGCGAATTCATTTGTTTCCCTAGTCATCTTGAGAGGGGTTTGGCGTTTCCCACGTCACTGTCCTTTCGGCGCTTCTGTGTGTATTACGCAATCAAGCCGTCGGACCTGGGCCCACACAACATTGAGCAGCTGGTTATCTTTGTCGCCTTCTGCAAATGCTACCTTAGCTGCAGACCTTACTTTCCCCTATGGTTGGAGCTCTTCCATGGCCGCATCGGGCGCGAGGCGTCCAGTAGCCTGATGTTGGCGGCTGGTGGCGTTACCTTCCAATTGAAGCCGAGGGCCAACTTTGTCAAGCTTCTGCTACCAAAGAAAGTCGCGAGCGAGTGGAAGAGGAGTTGGTTCTACGTGAAGGAGTCCACTCCCTCTGGTGAAGTGGCGCTTCTCGAGTTCGTCGCGGAAAGGAGCGAGCCTCGCCAGCTGGCACCGAAGAAGCTCCCTGAAGACCAGAAGATGGTCGTGGTGGAGATGTTGGACTAGATCCAGCGGTTGAAGGATCAAGGGCTATCCTCGATCAACCTCTACAACTGCTGGCTCGAGCGGCGTCTGGTTCCATTAGCGTCCCGGCCACATTGGATGTATGAGTACAGCGGGAAGCACGATCCCTCCTGCACTAACAAAGAATCGTGGAAGGCCGAAGATTATAAGGCCGCCCTAAAGAAAATCACCGATGCAGAGTTTACAACCACGTCGGTCGGGCTTGCCCTGTACACTCTCGTGAAGAATGAAGCCCCCACAGTAAGTTCTCCTCTCTGAATTTTATCTTCATTCGCAACTTTTGCAGTCCGATTTGTACCTCTTGTCTGAAATTTACTCGTATCTATCCTCAGTTGTTTCAGGTTTTGGAGGGTTGGCTCCCCCACTCGACGAGGAGGTTCCCTACGAGCTCGAAGAGGGGCCCTCAGGGGAATCTTCGGCAGAAGAGGAGGAGGAGACGGAGGCTCCTCTCCCAGCACCCGCGGCTCGCAAGACCCGCATGTAGAGGCAACGCGAGCTAGAGGTGAGTCGTAGCCTCGAAGAACTTGAAGAAGGCGACGAAGCCTTACAGGAGCACATTTCTCAGAGAACGGTGACGCTGGCGAAACCCGCTCACAAGCCGAGTCGCCAGCAAAGAAGGCGACGTCTCCGGCTAAGTCAGCGGTGGTCTTCGAGTCGGATGACGATTCTGATGAAGACTCCCCTGACGTTTCGCTCAAGATCCCGGAGGGCACAATTCCGATGACGGGGTTGGAGGTCAAAGATGTCGAGGCGGTACTAGAGGTCCCTCTAGCTGTGCTTGCGCCCATGGCTTCGACGGCACCTAATCAGGACATGGTCGACGCCGTGGCTTCAAAGTCACCGCAACCTTCTCGAGTGGTCGCGTCTTCAGATCCGGAGATTCTAGCGACCGCGGCTTCGTCATCGAGGAAGCCCACGGTGTTGTGGGCTTCGGATGTCTTCGAGAAAGGTCTCTCTTGCAAGTTGGGGCCAAAACTAAACAAACCTGCCCACATTAGTACCGGGTTACGCTCTCTTCCAGTCGCCAAGTAAGTTTCTCCCCTTTTCTTCCAAACCTTGCTAGATTTCTGTGTTTTCTCCTCTCTGATGTCAGAAGTTTCGCAGATCTGGCGCTAAAAAGATTGGTCGCACTTCAGTGGCAAAGATTCCGCCAGTCATCACCATAGTGGAAGGCAACCTCCCCTCGAAGAGGAAGCCTGTTGCAGATGTTGTGCCTGTAGAGGGCACGAAGAAGCACAAAGGAGATGCAGGCGATAGCATGACGGGAGGTAGCGCCAAGGGGAGTGACCCTGCCGCGTCCGCCGAAGAGGTGGTCGCTGCCCAGTCGGAGCTAGCCAAGGGGGCTCCGACGATGAAACCGCCAGCTCCGACGACTAGTGCCCCGGCCAGGGCATTAGCAACGTTTCCGCTCTTCCTGGCGAAGGGGTTTCCGGGCGTGGCGGACCACCAGTCTCCGCAGAGCTCGGCGATCATTGATGAAGACATTGGGTCATGTCCGTGGGCGGCACCTCCTTCGTGGTCCCATTGACGTATGCCGGAGAGCTTCACAAGATGCTTGGCGCTGCCATCCAGGTATGTCCAGTCCCCGAGTGTCTAGACGCTGAATTTCAGTGGCTAGGCACTGAGTTAATTCTAGTCTCCAGTCCCCGAGTTCCTGGTCGCTGAATTTCAGCGGCTGTGAACTGAATTTCTGTTTCTGTGAATGCTGACTTTTCCTTTTTGTTTCAGGGCTTGCAGAGGGATTCGACGGACCGTTAGGCCGCAAGGGAGCGTCTGGAGCGGGACCTGCGCATGGCGCAGGAGGCGAACCGGCGACTCCAGGAAACTGTTGGTGAGTGCTTGATTCATTTTTCAGTTGTGAGCTATTTGTGTTCCGTCGTTGAGATGGTCATCCGGCTGAGATTTCCAAGGCTCGTGAAGGGTATGTCCCAATTGCTGAGCTGGACGTGCCGAATGGGCGAATCTCCTCGCTGGTCATGGGATTGGAGGAGGCCAAAGCGGCCTCTATTTCTTCTGAAGATAGAGCAAAGGCTGTGGTCGATGCGGCTGACGAGGAGCAGAAGGCCGCGGACTCGATCATTCTGGGGCTGCAGAGCGATCACGCCGCCTTGGAGAAGCACGTCACCGACAACTGCTGGAAGCTCCTTGGTAAGTCTCTGTTCTTTTGCTTAACCTCTGTAGAGAGTCCCCGAGTGGGGGAATCCATAGTGTCACTGATGTCTGATGTTGCAGCTTTGATAGGGAAAAGTGACCCGGTGGTGCAGACCTTCAACACCCCGCAGTGCGTGACTGCCGTGGTGAATGCGGCTACTGCATCGGCATTGTGCGTCCAGGCAGTCCTTCAAGGAATGTCTCCCACCGAAGTTATTCCCGGTGGGCTGACCGAAGTGTGGCGCTATCTGGAGGAGGTGCCCAGCGTCGTGGAGTGGATGACACGCTCAGCTTTCAGGTGTGGGTCCACCACAGCATTGAGCCTGGGTCTTGCCCACTTCCCCGATGACTTCGACCTTGACGATGTCACCAGCGGCTATCCTTCGGCGACAGGTACGGTGGAGATGTCGGAGGTACTAAAGCTGGCCACCAAGGCCGCCCCCTTTGATGATCGGGTGTTGACGATGGGGGACCTTCTGCCGTACCAGGAGACGGTGGTGGTGCCTGGCGACCCCGAGCTAGATCATCGTGACCTAAGGTCGGAGCAGCCCTTCCGGTCGATGCTGGCGAAGTCACTGACGACCTTCCCGTCGAACCCATGGCAACCTTTTGTCCGCGTCAAGGGTGGTGGGGATGCTTCCTCGTCGGGTCCTGCAAAATAAATAGTATCTCTGCGCAGGTTGTAATATGTGCCAAGTGGCGACTTTTGTAATGTAACCAATATTTTGAGTGAGAGGAGTCAATCGACTCGCAATATGAGCTATATTGTGTGGTGTTTTTAACTTGTTTGTTTGAGCGAGTCCCCGAACGCGTCCGCCCTTTAATGGGGTATAACTCGTATGTATGCATATGTGTTTTCTTTGGATTGTGCGTTGTTTGTCTTTTGCGTCTTCTGAAGGGGCGAGTCACCGAGTGCGAGTGGGTTTTTTGTAGGCGAGTCCCTGAGCGTAGTACTTTTGGGCGCGTGCCTTTTGCGATTTGTTGGTGCGTTGTTTGTAACGCGTGTCCTCCCCTGGCTCGGAGAGCCAGTCGCTGGGCGAGTCCAAGGTAGCTCTCTTACTTGGTGTGTTCCCGAGCCGCGTGAGGGTTTCCATTTTGCGGAGTCCCCATGCGTGGTAGTTAACCGTTCGAGTCACTTTGCACGAGGATGTGAGGGACAGGTCGCTGTGAGAAGCGTGTGCCAGTCGTCTTGGCCCGATGGGCCAGTCGAGCTAGGCGACTCCGATGGTGGCTCCGGATGGACGTATTAGTAGACGTCCTAAGGCCCGAATATTTTCAGTGCCCTTAAGCCGCACTACTTAGCTGTGCCGGTCGCGCGACCAAGGGTTGACTTCCGTGGGTAGCGTATTGCTCATTGTACGAGTGCGAGCGGCACAAGAGTATGGCGAGTAGACACAATTTGTGTGATCCGAATGAGTTTCATTTTATATATATCAACTGAGTACAAGTTGTTCTATGTATAGAACTTTTGGAGGAGGTTCACATTCCATGGCCTTCCGAACTCGAGCTGGCCATCGCCTCATATGTCGATGAGGTAGTAGGCATTGTTGCCAAGGACTCGCCCTATGGCAAATGGCCCCTCCCATGGGGGGGGAGTTTATGCATGCCCTTCTTGTCTTGAACTAGTCGTAGGACCAGGTCGCCCTCCTGGAAGGTGCGAGTCCGGACTCGGCGTCTATGGTAGCGGTGGTGTCCTTGTTGGTACATGGCGGTGCGAGAGCGAGCCAGGTCGCGTGCCTCGTCGAGTTGGTCAGTGTTGTCTTGGCGGGCGATCTCGTTTGTCGCCTCGACGTAATTGGCGACTCGAGGTGAGTCGTGCTCCAGGTCGGTTGAAATTACTGCTTCCGCGTCATACACCAGGAAGAAGGGTGTGAATCCGGTGGAGCGATTGACGGACGTGCAGATCCCCCATATTACGGAGGGGAGTTCTTTGACCCAGCATCCTGGGGTGCGCTCGAGGGGCACCTGGAGTCGCGGCTTGAGCCCGTGGAGGACGCTCTGGTTGGCGCGTTCTGCTTGGCCGTTCGACTCCGGGTGGGCGACTAAGGCGAGGTCGAGTCGTATGTCGTGCTCTGCACAGAATTCCGCCATGGCCCCCTTGGCGAAGTTAGTGCCGTTGTCCGTTATGATGCTGTGAGGGTAACCGTACCGGTAGATAAGCTCGTGTAAGAACTTGATGGCGGTCTTGCCATCGCACTTTTTGATTGGCTTGGCCTCGACCCATTTGGTGAACTTGTCGACCGTGACCAGGAGATGGATGAAGCCGGATGGGGCCTTCTTGAACGGACCTACCATGCCCATGCCCCATACAGCGAATGGCTATGTGATGGGGATGGTCTTGAGTGCTAAACCAGGGATGTGTGTCTGGTTGGCGTATTTCTGGCACCCAACGCATCGTTGGACGATGTATGTGGCGTCGGCGTGCGCGGTGAGCCAGTAGAAACCGTGGCACATGGCCTTGGCGATCAGCGACTTGGCACTTGCGTGATGGCCGCAATCGCCGGCGTGGATATCGTGGAGGATCTTGCGGCCTTCTTCTGGCTAGATGCAGCGTTGGAAAATGCCAGTTACGCTGCGCTTGTGGAGCTCGCCGTTGATGATGACGAAGGATTTGCAGCGGCGCACGATCATGCGCGCCTTTGTCTCGTTGCTTGGGAGGATTTTTTGCTCGAGGAAGGCGACGTATGGTGTCGTCCAGTCGCTAGGCTCCGCGATCGTGGCGACTAGAGCCGGCTCGGGCTATAGTGGTATCCCGATGTCGATCTCCTTCGGTGGGCAGACCGAAGGCTTGTGGATGATGTCGAGGAAGACGCCTGCGGGTGGCATTTGTCGAGCCGACCCGGTGCGTGAGAGGGTGTCTGCTTCCTCATTCTTGCGTCTGTCGATCCACTCGACGGAGTAGCCATCGAAGTGTCCTCCCAGCTGGTATACCGCTTGGCGGTACGCGATCTTTGTTGGAGAGACGGTGTCATATGTCCCAGCGACCTGGCCTGCGAATAAGTCGGAGTCGCCATAGCATCGTAGGCGGTTGATGTTCATCTCCTTGGCGGCGCGCATGCCATGGAGGAGGGCTTTGTATTCTGCCATGTTGTTGGTGCGGGGCTTGAAGTTGAGGTGGAGCACGTAGCGGAGCTTGTCTCCTTTTGGGGAGGTTAGTATGACCCTAGCGCCTGCGCCATCGGCGTTCTTGGAGACGTCAAAATGGAGTGACCAGTAGTGGAGGTATGGGAGCTTCTCCGGCTATTGTGCTTCTTCCCAATCTGCGAGGAAGTCATCTAGGGCTTTTGACTTGATCGCTTTGTGGGGCTCGTATTTGATGTTGTGGACGCCGATTTCGACGGCCCACTTGGCGACTCTCCCAGTTGCCTCGCGGTTGCGTATTATGTCCTGTAGAGGTACGGAGGAGACCACCGTGATTGGGTGCTCCTGGAAATAATGGGGGAGTCGCCGCTGAGCTCTGAATACCGCGTACACCAATTTCTGGTACTGTAGGTAGCGCTGTCGTGAGTCCATCAGGACTTCGCTGATGTAGTAGACAGGGCGCTGTATGGGGTGCTCCTTGCCCTCCTCTGGCCGTTCGACGACCATCACGGTGCTGACGACTCGAGTGGAGGCCGCCATGTATACGAGCATTGGTTCTTTGTCGACTGGGACGACGAGGAGTGGAGCCACGAGTAGAACTTCTTTGAGTGCTTTGAGTGCATCGTCCGCTTCTGCGTCCCATTGGAACGTGGGGTTCTTCCGCATCAGGCGGTAGAGAGGCATTGCCTTCTCGCCTAGCTGGGGGATGAAGCGACTGAGAGCCGCGACTCGCTCGGCCAACTTCTGGACATCACGCAGGCACTCGGGTTTCCCACGTCGCGCGATGGTGTCGATCTTGGTGGGGTTGTCCTCGATGCCCCGCTTGGAGACTACATATCCCAGTAGCTGGCCGGTGGGGACGCCGAAGGTGCATTTTCCTGGGTTCAGCTTGATGTTATACCTCCGCAGATTTGCGAAGGTTTCGGCCAGGTCGGCGAGCAGGTCGTCCTGGCGGTTGGATTTTACCACCACGTCATCGATGTAGACGTAGATGTTGCAGCCAATTTGGCTCGCGAGGCACTCCTGCATGCACCTTTGGTATGTGGCACCGACATTCTTGAGGTCGAACGTCATGGTCGTGTAGCAGAAGGCGCCGAATGGCGTGATGAACGCCGTCTTCTCCTCATCCTCGACCGCCATTTTTATCTGGTTGTACTAGAATATGCATCGAGGAAGCACCGCGACTCCGATCCCGCGGTCGAGTCGATGATCTGATCGATGCGCGGTAGGACAAACTCCTCCTTCGGGCAGGCGCTATTGAGGTTGGTGTAGTCGATACACATTCTCCATGTGTTGTTCTTTTTCCAGACTAGGACTGGGTTTGCCAGCCACTTGGAGTATTTTATTGGCCGAATGAAGCCTGTGGCTAGCAGGCGCTTGTACTTCTTCGGCGATTGCTCGACGGCGCTCTTCATTGAAGGGCCGTAGCGACTGCTTTACTGGTCGCACTTTGGGGTCGGCGTTTAATTTGTGCTCAGCAAGTTCCCTCGGGACACCTGGCATGCCAGATAGCTTCCATGCAAAGATGTCGCGGTTCTCACGGAGGAACCCGATGAGCGCGCTTTCCTATGCGGGGGCTCATGTGTGCCCGATGGTGACCGTCTAGCTGGAGTCGCCCGGGGCGATCTCGACGGTGTGAGTGTGCGTGGTTGCTTTGAACGTGGAGTTCGCGGTGGTTGGCTTCTTCAGGATGGTAGGGTCGTCCTTGTTGATGTTTCCCGCGTATTTCGCGAGCTCCTCCGCATGGTCTGTCTCCGCAGAGGTAATGGCGTCGGCGAGCTCGGCGCCTTTGTCCTCGCATTCCACGGCCATATCGGGGTCACCCTGGACGGTGATGATGCCGCTTGGCTCTAGGAGCTTCATCATGTTGTAGGTGTAGTGTGGGGTCGCCATGAATTTGGCGAACGCTTGGCGACCAGGAATGCAGTGGTAGGGGCTGCGGAAGCTCACCAGCTTAAACATGATCTTCTCCGTTCGGTAGTTTGTCGGTGTGCCAAAGGTGACTCGCAGCATCACTTTTCCGATCGGGTACGCCTTCCGATCGGGGACGATACCATGGAAGGTTGTCAGGGTTGGCTGAATGGCTGCTTCTAGGAGCTGGAGCCTCTTGAACGTGTCTAAGTACATGATGTTGATGGAGCTCCCGCCGTCCATCAGTGTCTTGGGCAGCCAGTAGTCGGCCACCTGGGCCTGACCACCAGGGGGACTCGCCCTGGGTATTCGATTCTGGGCGCATAATCTTGGCGACTCCAGGTAATGCTCTGCTTCGACCAGTTGAGTAAGCGAGGGATGTCGACTTGGGTCACCGCATTGACAGCGACCGCGCGGGCAAGCACATTCTTCTCGTGCTTGGTGCCGAGCCCGGTGAAGGTGTGTAGCAAGCTGACAGTGTTGCTGAAGCCGCCGGCGTTCCGTTGTCCCGGGGTGGGTTGTTGTTAGGGTCTTCCCTTGCTCGCCTTGCCTTTTCGATCTCTTTGAGAGAGTGGCAGTCCGCGGTGGTGTGGGTGGCGGGTTGTCCCTCCCTGCTGTGGTAGATGCAGGGCTGATTGAGCAGGGCAGCGCGGTCGAATTTCGGCCCTCGCCGTGTTGTTGGCGCGGTAGTTTCTGATGTCGCGGTAATTTCCCCCATCACGACGGTAGCTCTTGGGTCGCCCGTCTGTGTGGCGCTTGCCGGTGATGCGGGTGTTGCTATAGCGCATGTCATGCAGGCGCCCGCTGTCTTGGATGCTGGTGTGGCGCCTTCCTCCCGACTCGTCGTCGGAGTCTTGGTTGGGGTCTTCCTCGCGTAGCGCTTGGCGATCTCGAGGAGGCTGGGGATGTTGTCGAGCGTCCGGTAGACCCGCTTGATCATGGCGAATAGGGGTTCGTACCGGCACGTGTTCTTGAAGCAATGTATCGCCGTGTCCGGGTGGATGCCAAAAGCATTGATCCATAGTTCTTGCAACCTTTGGATCCAGTGGCGGGTCGACTCGCGTTGTCCCTGGATGCACCACTCCAGGTCTTCGATGTCTGTGGCGCGGGTGTAGGAGCCCTCGAAGTGCCTGACGAAGGCATCCCGCATTTCCTCCCAGGAATCGATGCTGTCAGCGGGGAGGGTGTTTATCCATTGCCGGGTCACACCTTCCATCATCAGAGGGAGGTAGCGAGCGGCGAGCAGGTCGGTGTGACCGGCGATTCCCATCGCCATGAGGTATGAGTCCAGCCACACTATGGGTCGTACATTGGATTGTACTTTTCAATCTCTTTGGGCACCTTGAAGTTGGTGGGGTACTTCCCCTCTAATCATAGGCCAAAGCATTGGGGGGCCGACTCGGCTGAGCGAGCCCCTGGGTTCGGTGTCGCCGCGATTATTGAGGTATGCCTCATGTCGTTGGGGCTGGTGCGCCCGCCAGGCTTGGTTGTTGACGATGTGCGTGCGGACGTCGATGGGCTGCCCGTTGCCTGGCGACCGTGTTATTCACCAGTCGTGGTTCGTTGGTGGAGAGTGCGGGGTTGGCATCCCGCGGCTAGTTGCTAGTGGTTGCGGTGGTGGGCGGTTTATGGCGTTGGCGATGGTGGGGTGGCCGCTTGAGGCCTCCCTGCTTGCTGAGGAGCGGGAATACAACCGACCCCGCGGGTCGACTCCTGTGGCTTGTTGCTCGATGGCCCTGGCGAGTAGAGCTTTGGCGTACTGGATCTACAGCGCGCCGTCTCCCTGGACGTCAAGGTGGCGACCGCGGCGTCAGCCGCGACGATGTTGTCCATCGGGGTGGAATAGAGTGGGAGTCCGTTGGCATCACGGGCTTGCGGCGAGATGATGATCCGCGTCTGGTCCGACTGGGGCGCGCGGCCGATGGGATGTGGAGGGGCTCCGGTCACCGGTGCGCCGGGTGGTGGACGGTTGCTCCCACCTGGTGGCGCGTTCTTGCAGTACTCGCGCTCGGCCGCGCGTGCGGGGTCGCTTTCGTCATTGAAGTTCAGGACGTAGCCTTGGACGTTAGATTTCAGGCGGGTCCTGATGCGGCGCTGGTGATAGAGCGATAGCTCCCGTGCCGTTTCCCGCTCGAGGCGATATTCTCGTGCTCGGCGAGCTCATTGCGTTTCTCCTCCGCGAGTCGCAGGCGGGCCTCCTCCACCTCTGTGGTCATGGCAATCGGCGGGATCGGTGTGGAGAATGGATCTAGCGGGGCGGCCGTGCTGCCGCCATGTAGATCGCGTTAAAGCGATTGGATCTGGCGCGGAAGTCTTCGGGTGACTCGAGCCGGAATTGGAATCGAAGATCCGAGGATGGAGGAGTCCTCGAAATCCTTAGGGTTGGAGACCCGCATGATGGAGTCATGTCGTGATGCTGCGGTGATAGATCCGTCGACCGAGGCAGGGGTCATGGAGTCGGCATTGTCGTTTAGGTCCTCGTCGTTCGTGGCGGCGTTGGTCTCGGCCGTGTTCTGGCGGCCGAATCATACTCGGTGATGAGGCTCCTGATGGAGCAGACCTGCTCCTCCTAGAGCAGATCGCGGCGCGGCGGCGATCCGCCAACGATCACCATCACCGCTGGGTCGACCGCGTCGGTGAAGCCGATGAAGAGGTTGATGGAGCCGACCGGCATCACCACGCAGTAGGTGATTGGGCGCGACGCCAGGATGTAGCTGCTGGGCAGGATCTGTAAGATCCTACCGATGGCGACCATGCGGCCGGTGGCGAGCAGCCGATCGATTGGCGAGTAAGTTCTCGCCGCAGAACTCAGGCCAGTCCGGCTATGCCCTACGGTGGGGTGCCACTGTCGTGGAAATGGCCACGGCAGTCGCTGCTACTAGCGGGGATTGATTGTAACGTGAGGAAGAGCGGGCGGCCATCTGTGGTGCGAGATGGGGGAGGATGCAACATGGTTTTACCCGGTTTCGGCCCCCCGGAGAGTAAAGACCTACTCCTTCTAGATTGCAATTGACGAGGAGCGAGTTACAAGGGCGGTGAGCTCGGCGTCTAAGCAGCGAGTCGCTCGAAGGGGTGTATGATGGCACGTAATGTCCTCAGGATAGCCCTAGGGAAGGTTTATATATGGGACCACCGTCGCTAGGGTTTACAGTCTACAACCGAACAAGATATGGGTTTCGAGGGCTTTTTACCTAATCCGACTGGGGCTTCAAACGCACTCATGGGGCCTCCAGTCTCTAGTCACCAGGCCTTCTTCTCAGCCGCAGTCTAGTCGCCGTCCTATAGGCCCACTGTGAGACCTTTGGCCCCAATCGGAACGTCCTGCTGGGCAGTACCCCATTTGGCATTTCCCTCATCACATATGGAGAGATGATGACCCATACGATGCTCCCCATTGGAGTTTGTGCCACCACTCCTAATGATCGGTCCATGGCTAGTTGAATTTGGTTCGTGGTAATCACTAAATGACTAGATGGATCTCATTTTGAGTGGGAGTTCACATACGTAATTTTGAAATTAGCTTGAACTTAGTTTTATAAAACCTAGTCTAAATAGTCTTTGCAAATACTTTGGAGATCATGGAACCCCCTGCATTCAATTTCAATGCATTCCTTGAGAAAGAAAAGTTGCTAGACAATGGTTCTAACTTCACGAACTGGCATCACAGCTTTAGGATTTTCCTCATAGGCATAAAGAAGTCCTATGTGTTGAATGCTCCGCTAGGTGACGCTTGATACCTTCGATCCGGATTATGGATGTAATATAGCTCGTTTTCCCTAGTAGACCTAGGTTTATTGAATCCTTGGGAAGTAGAAAGCGTAGTGAAGTTACTTTAATGGACCTTTGGGAGTTTTAGAATTCCTTTTGTGTTTTTACCGGACCTAGAGTTTGCTATCTTTTCTTGCTGTCGGTGATGGAGAGAGAGGGCCTAGGGCTTTTGGTTTCACCTGTAGTTGTGCAAAACATCTTATGGGAATAAAAGATAATAATAAAGTATGCATGTAATTGTTAGAGCAAGATAAATTATATGTAGTATAGCTATTTTTCCCTAGTATACCTAGTTTTATCGAATCCTCGAGAAGTAGAAAGCGTAGTGAAGTTACTTTAATGGACCTTCGGGAGTTTTAGATTTCTTTTGTGTTTTTACCGACCAAGAGTTATTGTCTTGTGTTGTTGTCAAAGATGGAGAGAGAGGCCTATAGGGATTTTGGTTTCACCTGTAGTTGTGCAAAACATCTAATGGGAATAAACATAATAATAAAGTATGCATGTAATGTAGAGCAAGATAATTATATGTGGGCAGTGCATCCATAATTGCTATTGCCTCCGCAACCGCTTATAGAAATAACCTACTAGTCTCATCCATAGAAGAAAGAGAACTAATGATATGCATAGTGACGTCACCGTTAATCCAAGTAAATCCCTCACATACAGCCGTACTACCCCGCCTGTCACTAGGGTTCCCAACCTGCAGATTAGTCATTACTCATACTCCCTATACCTGGCTCAATCCTCGGGTGTTGGGTACCTGACAAGTCCTTGGATTAAGGCAAGAGAGGATACAATAATCATCATGTCATACAAACTATACATGATCCCATCTATGATAAATAACATGCACAAAAGCTACATGGCTAGGCCGAAGCCCTTAGCCCAGGAGGATTACTCACACATAGAGATGAAATCAAAGATCATAAATATTGCAATGGGAATCATGAGATTGATAGAAAATAGTCTTACAATGTTGCCAATCGAAGATGAGATCTACTATTACAAGTGATGGAATATGGCTATGGTGGTGGAGAATGGTTTGGAGATTTTTTGAGGATGAATAGTGAGTAAAAGCCCACTTCAATTTTTATATTAAATATAAGTAGAGTACAAGAATAATTACAGAGGCCTAACTAACAAGGGAAAAAAACTAAGTCTGAGATTGGAGCCAAGCTTTAAAGTTTTCAGCAAGGTCTCTCTTGATTCTGAAGCTAATCCATCTTAGCTCTTCCTTATAAATTGCCTTCCAATTGTTGAAACTTGGTCTTTGATTATTGAAAATCTTATTATTTCTGATAATCCAAATCCCCCAAGAAGCTAGGATGATGATTTCCATAGCAAAGGGTAGATGTAATTTCTCCTTAATATCTTCAATGGCCTCAAACACTGATAAACCCCTGTGCTTTGTGGGCAAATAAAGTCCAACAGTTTTCAGCAAAAGGACAAGTCCAGAATAAATGAGAAAGGGTTTCTTCTTGTGAACATTCCATAACAGCACACAAATAAGACTGAGTTGCATATTTTTTCTTCTAAGGAGATTCCTTGTGTTCAAACGGTCATGAAGTAGTAGCCAAAAAAGAATTTATGTTTCGGTTGACAGGAGGTATTCCAGATCCAAGAGAAATGTGAGGGTGTAGGTTGATACCCAATCATGACTTTGTAGGCTTTTCGAGATGTAACTTGTTGTTTCCCCAAATGTATGACCAATTGTCTTATCTGCCTCTTGATTCTTAGCCAAAGCTAGTTTACAAAAACTTCCATCTGTTCAAACTCATT